>VSDK01001536.1:315487-369053 GCA_009767595.1 Symbiodinium kawagutii
TCGTGCATGGTCGTGGTTGAGGTCCGGCAGCGACCACTAGTCGTGCATGGTCGTGGTTGAGGTCCGGCAGCGACCACTAGTCGTGCATGGTCGTGGTTGAGGAGGAGGAAGAGGAGGAGGCGGAAGCGGAGGAGGAGTCAGCTCTGATAAAATCTAACAACCCTCACCTGACAGGTGGGGAAATATAGAAATCCTCAAATAGGCTTTGTGAGCGCAGTCTATGATGTCAGGTTAAAGTAAGCGCGGCAGTAATTACGCTGGATAGTTGGACTAGCACCAGTGTCGCGGATTGACCAGCCAAGCCATTGAAAAAGGGAGTGCACAAGGATATTTGATGCTGCTATAATCACTGCTACATGCTGATAAGTTGTTGTTGTTGTGGTTATTGTTGCTGCTGTTGTTGTCGTTGTTGTCGTTGTTGTTGTCGTCGTTGTTGTTGTTGTTGAAAAGCCATTTCAAATCTGTCCCTGACGATCAGGGTCACAGCAGAACGATCACCCAACTTCAAAAGGCGAAGGGCCGATTCTTGCTGCACGACATCGCGATGTAGCAGTCGTACGCTGACTATCATCCCCTGTCATCACCTATGATCCCATTAACCAGCTAATGCAATCCTTGGGTAAATGCCCCCCGCCTCCTGGAAGGTCCCCTGGTCTTGAGAAGGTCACGACATACGTGAGATTCCAATGAATAAATTTCAGGAGAGCTTAATTTCAGCAATGATTCGATTAGATTTAGTTTCTTATCGATGAATTAGATAGACTTGATTTCAATATATCAAGTAATTGAATCACTTCAATTTCACTCAATGAATAGATGTGCTTTTTGATCATTTAGTTTATATGTATTTAGTTCATACATTGAATTTCGGATCAAATCTATTGATTTACAAACATCCTGGCGGCCTGGCCGGGGAGGTTGTTTAATTTGAGGGGTCGGGGGGGGTCCGGGGGGGTTCAATGAGGAGACCATAGCTCATGAGGGGTACCCTTTGTGATCAGCTATGATCAGCTGAAAAACTGTTTATCAGAATACAACCTAAAAATCGACCATTTGGGAACCGATATGGCTATGGGTCAATATTGACCAACCAATAATGAGGGATAATAACCAACACTAGTTTAAAAAGACAATGGCTAATGATAGGGGAGCCAGGGGTACAGGGTTTTGACCCACAGCCATATGTTGTTCATTTTTGCCAAATGAGTCAATATTGGATGAACAGAAGGTAATGGGAAATTAAGTATTCCTGTCGTCTAACTATTAGTTAGTTGTTACTAATAGTGGAAGAATCAATACGAATATTGAACAATGAAAACCAAGGCTACAAGGGTAGTAATTGTGATTCAATTATCAATTAACCATTAGAGATACTTATAAAGGATTTATGATTTATGAATTTATGTACTTAATCAGAAATCATGAAGAATCTAGGCTTCCAGCTCTGGCTTAATTAATCTGAGAGGGTTTTGCAACCTCAGTATGAATTCTGAGGGGCAAGGACACATCCGATTGTAAATGAATTTAGTACGGTAGATTTTAGCTCGGCTGGGGGTCAATTAATCTGAGGTTTATCAATCCAAGGTTTGCGTCAATCAACCATAGTAAACCATGGTTAATAGCCATGGTACATCATGGTAAGCCATGGTTAAACCATGCTGTTTATTGGTTAATAGCAATGATATGTAACGTTGTTGGTTCATGTAACGCTTATGGTTGCCACCGCGGGGATCGCATCAGTCAGCAGGGAAAAAAAAAGAAGGGCCAAAGAGTTCAAGCCTCAGCATTTTGCCGAATGTATGGAGTTAATGATGTGGAGTTAATCATGGACATTTGATGCCTAATGTCCGTACGATTTCTTGGCTTGTTATTGTATATTGAGGATCACTATGATCACTATTACTTTACTGTTAATAAGATTATAATACTGAAGAACCTACCAATGATGGTTAGAACATCTGGCCATTTCGAGATGAAAACTACCCTGTGAAAGCAAGTTGGGAGTCTCACTGAGATCCCCTAAGGCCAAAGGCCGAGCACAATAAATACAGAATCTCGGACGCCAAGACCAAGGGCCAAGGCCACCATGGTGGCACCCTGGTTGTGTTGATGGTGGTTTCTGAGGGACGGGAGGTACAGACGCGCCATTTTTGAACGGTCATGCAGTGGAGCCAACCGACAATTCTTGGGAACTGCCACGATGCAACCGCAGAATCCCGAGTTTTCATTATCGGCTAACATCCTTTCATTTCATGCAGTAAGAACGAGCTGGTTTCGTTCCACATCCCCATGTTCAGCGACACCATGTTTGTGGCAGGTGCCAAAAATCTTTTGAGGCGGCATCATAGCCAAGACTCAGTCTCCTGCAGTGTTGTGCGCGGCTACACAGGCCTTTTTTATGAATTCTCCTCCTCCTCCTCCTCTATTTTCGAAAGTGATAGCAGACTTGTTTTAAATTGCAATGTGGCTTGCTAGTCAGAAACAGATGAAAGTGGGAGGATCATTCTGAATTCACATTCTGAACCTGGCAGCTTTTTGGCTGTTGTGATTTGTTGTACCACATCGTCGGGTGATCAGCCCTGCGACTGTCAGTGTCTACTGAGTACAGGGTCCTCAAATTTAAAGACAGCGGCACAGGATGTCTAAGCGTGTCCAGGCGGTTGTGCGGACATGTGCTGTGACTTTTGAATCGGCGGTAGTGGATCGTCAACTGCAAAGAGGAACAGGTCTGACAATCGGTAATGTGTTTGTAGGATTCAGGGTCGAAATGGACTGAAAATGTTTTGAACATGTTTAAGCCATGTGTTGCATCAATGTGGGTATGATTTGAGGACATGACGTGCAGACTCAGAGCAGAACATCATGTCATATAAGAGCGATAATTTAAGTTGTTTATAGATCATATGATTCTGAATTTATACATGTATATATACATATATGCGTAAGTATATGTTCACAACGCACGTGGTGAACATATATGAGCACCCGACAAAATTAAGGTCAATTGGTTTATTGTTCGTGCAATCATTGGCCGTAGAGAAGTAGTGAAACCCCCCAAAAGCGAGTAGGTCCGACTGAAAAGCGAGTCCAAAGCGAGTCCAATTTGTTGAAGCACACAACCCGCAAAAGCGAGTAGGTCCGACTGAAAAGCGAGTCCTCCTCCAATGATGGTTACCCAAACAAACAATTTTGTCCGCTGCTCATATAGTCATTTGGTACATTGGTACATGCTCATGGTGTGGGATGGTTACTTACCATGGCATCCAGTCAATGATTAACCGCTATAGAATTGACTATTAGCCATTGATTCAGAATGACTATTCACCAAAAAATCGATGGCTACGAGTTGGTACAATTGACCATGAACAATTGACTATCAGCGCCATATAGCATTAGAATTGACCATGAACGACCATGATGCCCGATTCATCACGTCAATTGTCTGCCTGACATGACATCAAGTGCTCGGCACTCGTTGCTCAGACATGTCACTGTAGGTGTTGTGTCAACGCTGGCCGCGGCGTGGGCGCATATCACAGGCACCCATTGATTCGTAGACAGAACACAAGTTGAACACAGCTCTCGAAGCAGTGTTTCTTTCCACTTTGACTCATGCCAATTTACATTCACTGTATTCGCAGACATTGAAATGTCGTCATTTCTTGTGCCTTAGTAGTTGTGAGACTTCTTTTCAAGCGGCCTTGAACTTTCTACGTGCTGCAAAGTGTGGAAGTTAGCTGATATTGCAGATCAAATGGAGCAGCAACCGTCAACCGTACAGAGTATAAAGCCCAGACTGTCGGTGCTTCTTGTCGCGGTCTTCCCGCGTTTTATCACCTTTGATCTGCAAGTTCTGTTTGACGTATGCTTTTGCAGAGTCAGCTTCGGCCGGGTCAGCGCCATTGCCGGAGTTTTGTCAGCAGCATAGTCTATGCTTTGCACATTCCCGCTATGAAGTGACTTGCGCGGCATACCAATGTTGGATTGATTTAACTCAAGTTATTCCGACAGGTGTTTTTGTTCCGCTTTGTTGTCAAATGTGTCACTGTCGGATAAGGGAGAACAGCTAAGTCTACTGCTCCATATGTTTGGCGATGTGCCTGTACCACTTTAAGTTAGAAGGGTCTGAAAAGATGGCATTGCAGCAAAAACATGTCTACATGATTGTGTCGTGAAGACTTCCAAGACCACATCACAACAGCAGCTTCAGTTTCAGAATGGCGCATAGGGACATATCATATCAGTTCAGCTATTGTGGTGTTCCCGTGGGCTGGTTCACTGATGGTGATGATGTTCACATATGTAACCTTGAGAGTTGTGATGAGTTGGCATGCGCTGTTTTGGATGCGCAATTGGGATGCCAGCAGGTCCAGTCTCGTTTGAATCGCCACAATTTTGGACTGATTCCATGTGGAATGCCGTGAGGCTTGGGACCAGTTTGGCGATGTATCCTCAGCTGCAACATAGAATAGAGCAAGGTAGGATCAACATGGATCACCACGGATCAACATGGATCAACATGGATCGACATGGATCGACATGGATCGACATGGATCGACATGGATCGACATTGAACAGCCTGCCAAGCAGTCCCAACTCGGTAAAGTTCTGCCTTGGAGTGATTCCAAAATGAAATACAACCGGACAGCTGTTGTACAAAATGCAAAATATGACTGCAAGCGCAGGGGCTGGACATGGCTGGACCATCAGGGAATATGGGTTGTTGCAGAGTCCTGTGAGCTGAAGTGGCAGGCGTAGTTGCGTTGTGAAAGGGAATGGCTTAGGGTGCAATGTTGCGAACATTTGTACGGATCTAGTGTCAACCGCCAAGATGATTCTCCTACGCCTCTTCTGAAAGAATCATCGATCACTGAACATTTTGGAAGCAACATCACCAAAATCCGATGGGTTCTGTGAAGTTTCAGGTATCGGATTGGTTGCTATTGGCTGTAGCATGCTGTAGCCAGGCCCTCATCCAAAGACAGTCCCCCCGCCCCCTTCGTTCACAGGTACAACTTAGAGGATTTGTTGGCTTTACCGGCTCCGGCAGCCACCACTGAGTTGGAGGCACACGACCGCAGGTGGAAGTTGTAAAATGCTATGGAGTGATGGGGAACTAATCCCTTCCCCCATATTACATCCTATTACTATATTAGGGGGAGGTTTAGGAATAGGAGGAAGCGATTATACAGGGAATTATGCAGTGACTCAAGTAAAATGTATTGAAATGTACAATGCATCTATGAACCATTGATATTCTGCAAGAAGTTTGGCTACGTCGTATCACCTCTAGGCAAATGGTCACATTGGGTGCTTTCAGCATTAGACAAGGAGTTTGCTCATTTGTTTCAGTAAATACTCGTTTGGTTTGTGCGCGAGTTTTTGGACAGATTCAGCTGCAAACCTATGACGTGCAAGAACGCCACTTCATTTTAGTTCCACCGAAGTGTTTGCAAGAGTTGAAAGAGTGTCACGCTTCAAAAACTTTCCCTCATAAGCATCCTCAGTCTCGTGCAGGACTGTTTTTGTCAGAGTGTTTTGCAAGAGTGTTCACGAAAATGTTGCTCCCAGACTCACTCCAGGAGTCTTTTGGAAGAGAACCTCACAAATCCTCAGAACCATGTTGCACAAGTTTCCTCCGACACTGTTTGCATGTAGCATTTTGATGCATCTTTTAGGCTTGTCTCACAATAGTGTGTTGCAAGACTGTCCGACAAGGGCGCATATCTTGAACCTGGTTTGCATGAGCAACATTGCAAGACTGTTTCCCAATACTGGCAGTGCAAGAATGACTTTCTAGAGTGCCGCTGCAAAATGCACGTTCGGTCGCTATGTGGCCTGAGACCTTTTGATTTGTTTGCATTTAGATGAATATAGTCTTTGGCTTAAATTTTTCGATTTCAGGTTCTGATGAAACGCTTCGTGCCGTTGAGATTTTTGATGTGTTTGTGTATGTGGACTTTCTCTGGGACGCGGTGACAATGCCTGAAGCACGCTGCACCATGTTTAGCTGTTGCCCTTGCAGATTTCGTCCCAGCAGTTGGACGCCATTCCATTGTTTAAAGCAAGCATGATACATTTCCTTCCGAGGGAAAAACGCTTTGCACAAGCATTTTTCCTGTACAAGTATCAAACATGTTTGATTCAATCAAGCTCTGATCCAGTTCCTATCTGGTTCTGATCTCATTCATGGAGCCTCAACTGGTCATGTCGCTTTTCTTTTGGAATGTGCAGAGTTGTTGTCGGATTCCGGGGAGGTCAGTATGTCTTTTTACTTGTAGCGATCCCTGGGTAGTCTATGGTGGTCTATTGACTGTGGCTTCTCGACAAGACGTGATCAACACTTCCCCTCCAAGACAAGCGGTGGGTAAGTTAAAGCATTCCAAAAACTCAACAAAATAGTTCCCATATGTTCCCAGTATTGCAGGAAGTCCACCACATCATGGCTGTCATGAACGTCATGTCGACTTCACACCCAAGGAGGAAATGTTTCAATGTTGGTGTCCGGCAAGCTGTTGTTTTCTGATTTACTGTAGTCAAGCATCAATGGGGAATGGTTGTTGAACTTGTTGATCGGTGACCGCAGCTTTGTTGGTTGGTTGGTCCTACTGCCTGTCCTGTCCTCCAATTGCCAATCGCAAGGCAGAAAACTGCACCAGGAACCTAGAATGAGTTGCTTTAAAGTCTTCAAAGCAGGGGTGATTGAGGAACAGCATTGCAGCTCAGAAAGCAAACCGTAAGGCTAAAGACAACGTTCTGGCTGTTTTCTTCTAAGTTAATTGACATATTGACTTCCTCGATAAAAGGCCTGAAGTCTCTTGAATTGTGCACAGCTTTTATTGGCATTCTGCAAGTTGCTCCCTGGCGACCTGGTGCAGCAACTCCTTCTTTTGCAAATCTTTTGCAAGTGGACTTGAATGATTGGTGCCAAACAAGGTTTGCGGTTTCTTGAAATTCTATGTTGTGCTTTGCCTGTGGAGAAAACATAGTACACATGCAAATAGGCTCAACGATGCGAAACAGTCTAGCAGAATGACATTTATAAGTTTGCTACTCCTTTCACCAGTGTCATGATTGGTGGAGATAACGCATATTTCTTGAACAAAAAAGAAAACAAATGACGTTCTACATTGTTCTACCATAATATTCTCTCTACCATATTCTACCATATTCTGAATCATATTCTTCTACCATATTCCAACGTTCTTCTACCGTGGCTTGTGCTCACAGTAACTTCAAGCTTGGGATAGGTCAAGGATCAAGGGATCGGCGCCAGGTCACTATGACAACCCAACTGTCGAAGAATGTCATGCTCAACAGCCCATTGGTGTCTGCTCCCATGGACACAGTCACAGAGGCAGTGGATGTGTGGCAGGTGTTTGTAGGTCGCAAAAAGGTTGGTTTCCGTAGTGAAAGTGGTCACTTTAAGTGGGATGTTGGTAAATGCTTCTCAGCGTGGTCAGTTTATGTGGGATGTTGGTAAATGCTTCCCAGCGTGGTCAGTTTATGTGGGATTGTTAAGGCATGTTAAGGCTACTATTTTTTTGTGGGACCACGTGCACCTAGACGCAGGTAACGAATTGACAGTATGCCCAGAGTTGCCTGGATTGCCTTGAGGTTGGATGCTATACTCTCGATTCCACCCACATAGAAGGGACTGTTACCTTTGGCAGATTGAGAATGGATCGACTCCTGTTGAGCTGACGCTGGACTGACGCATTCAGGTCAGTCTACAGACAAAGATCGTTTCATCTAGTTTTGACGCCATTCTTCTGCACTTTTAGAACGGGTACGGTTGATTTTCACAGTTCCAGGAATATGCGTGTTTCTCAAGATAGGGGTACCCCCAAATCATCCTGTATATTAACCATTCTATAGTAATCAACCAACCATTTTTGGGGATTCCCTATTTTAAGAAACCAGCATATAGATCAGCTTCCCCTTGACAGGGGCGCATGGCCATTGCCTGTGCCTTGATGGGTGGTCTTGGCCCCTTGTTCTGCAATCCTGGCGGAGTGCGATGTAGAGATCTGCCTGGGGCAACAGCAACAGAGGTTGGTAGGTCCAGGCATAGCAGCTGTTGGTCGACATGGAACACTGCAAATTGGCTAATCTCCACCAGGGTGCTATTTTGTTGCCCTTGGTTTTTCGGTTGCCAAAAAGCGACCAGTTCGGAACTGTGTGGGTCGACCCATCGATCTTCGTTGTTGTCAACTCATTTTTGCGCATCGAGTTCGCATGATACTGATGAAGCTACAGCTGTGCAGGTATTGGTTTGGAAATTCTTTGGATGTTGTTCACTTTCTTATTTGGATAGTCTATGGACATGTTTCATCATGTTTCATCATGTTTCATCATGTTTCATAGTCAGATACATTTAGCCGTCATTTGCCTCTCTCGGTGTTGCCTCGACGATTGCTTGGTAAGGGAAGGTGTTTCTTCAACCCTCAGTGTGAAAACTAAGTCGTTGGTTGCGTCATTACCAACGGCCCTGACACCCTCTCAACGCAAGGATAATGTTGTATCAAGATGTGGAACACCAAGCAAACAAAAAACATCCGAGATGGATGTAAGTTGTAAACAAATCTAGGATCTAGACTTAGGTGATTGCACAGGACATATGCCCGAATGAAGTTTGTCAATTGTTTGAGGGTCACACATTGCAATGCTCATTCACTTCACGGGGATGACTTGCCCGGTCTCCTTTGCTGGCTAAGGGGTGATTCATTGTCGATGTCCTATCGCTGAACAAGCGCAACAGGCCTGGACAGCAACGAAGTCAAACCACTAATTCACAACAAATCCGTTAAAGTCAGCATCAACTTCCTGGTACTGGAGTTCAATCCGGAGTTTGAATTGCCTGCAGAATCATACGGGTCACTATGATCATCTATGATTCATGGTTGAAGCACCAACTAGCAGATCCACCATTGCTCCTGCATTGGTTGGTCATTGCTCGCGTTCCTCCCCTGCACAAAGTCGCGTTGTGTTTTCGCTTTTGTGAAGGTGGACATGGTGAAAAAGTATGAGAACGGCTTCATCATGGATCCATTTGTTCCTTGGCAGAGAAGTTGCAGCTGCTGGCCGCCCTGAGCACTCAGGGAAGGGCAGACGGGGTGAAGTGTACACAGCTTTGGGCAGAGCTATTCCAACATTTTGGGCCAAAAGCATGTCGCATCACGCCGCATTGCGACATGTCGCCGCACCAAGGTCCTGTCATCTACCCACACAGTGGCAGACATCGATCAAATCAGGCAGGCCTTTGATGGTCCGCCGAAAGGCAAAGATCTTGGGCACCTCTTAGCCTTTCCAAAGCTCAAAGCACGTCACAAGATGTCACAACACAATTAATGATCAGAAAGGGACACAACCACAAGAACCACCCACAACAACAACAACAACAACAACAACAACAACAACAACAACAACAACAACTACTACTACTACTACTACTACTACTACTACTACTACTACTACTGCATAACATAACATAACATGACATGACATGACATGACACGACATGACATGACATGACATGACAAGCATCAGTTCTTGGTTTGTCTGTGTGTTTCATCTTAAGATGTCTCAGAGCTTTGACCTGTTAGGTTTTTTGTTGTGTTGCTAGCACTATATTATGTTTCTACATGTACCGATGCCTCGTTAATGGCCTCAGGCATGGGTCACAACCATGTGGCACCAGACATGTTTCCACTATATGGATATCCAATTCCTATCATCCAATCAGATCACCGTAGTCAGATCCATATTTGTTTGGCGATCCCTAACCCCCTTGGCCCTACCCCGGGGGATGCTGCGGAGTGGGGATGGCATGGCGACAGGCAAGATCACGATGTATCCACTGTTTGCATCACCGACATGGGGATGATGGGCAACAAGTCTCAGCCTGAGCCGGGGGAATGCCTTGGGGGGCTGCAGACAAATGTTAAATGCCATTGTTTTGCGCATCAACTTCAAGAGGTTGGCTTGCTTTTCCTGGTGCCATCCCCACACCGGAATGCAGAAGTCGCGATGACCGCGACGCTGAGGTTTTTGGGCATTGTCACCAGCCGCGATATCGATTTTATCAAGGACTTTTGATCAACGATCCGAGTCATTAAACTCAGCTGGAGTATTTCACAGAAGAAATCATAGAAATGTTATGAAATGGTAATGTCTAATGCTCAATGCTCCAGTCTTAGTGTATATCTTTTGTTTTGTTTCCCATCTTCAGTGCTTCATTGGTTGTCAACAGTGCATTGCGCAATCGTTGGATTTGATCGTAACAGATCTGCCAGGATCGATCTGTGCGGCTGTCGGAGGTCATGACTCCCAAGGCGCAGCTGCTCCCTGAAGATCTCAGCACTCAGCACTCCATGGCTCCTGTGAAGGTTCCTGTGAAGTGCAACTGTTGATCCACCGTTTTTAATGGTTTCTTGCAGCATGTGCGGGTGATGTTTCCACCAGTTGTTTCTTAAAACCCCTACTATAATAGTACACTGTTGTAAAGTTACTATAAGTTATACTTATATACTCATAGTCATACTAGTTGCTGTAGACCAGGAGCATTTGGTCACGCATTGACAAGGAGCAAATTCCCCTCCAGGACAAATGCCTGACGGCTTGCGAGCCAATCTCCTTGGGCGAGGCCGGCTCGGTCGTTCCAGTGAAACGATTTTCCACAGCAACGCAACCCAAGTGGGGTGGTTTCTCAAGCCATAGGGGAACCAAAAAATGAATGGTTTACTACTATAAATGGTTAATATAATGGTTACTACTATAAAAAGTCAATCGTTTAATGTTGGTTTCTGATGATCGTATCTACCGGTTGGTTTCATGCCTATTTTCATTACTTTAGGGGGGGTTACACTAATCAGAAACCAACATTACTACTATAAATGGTTAATATACAGGATGATTGGGGGTTACCCCTATTTTGAGAAACACCCGTCATGGAATGTCATGAGTTTGATTTCATGGATTTCTGTTCCACAATTCTTTGCCGTTTATACCTTTCTTCTACCACCTTCACATTGAAAAACCTGTTTGTTTTTGAGAAATTCACCATGGCAAACCTTTCACCGTGGCAAACCTTTCACCGTGGCAAACCTTTCACCGGGTCCGGTGATTTCTGGGTCCCCGGCCGTGCAGTTCCTTCGCGCAAGGCGCTTCAAAAGCTCGTCCAAAGCAAAAAGGGCAAGCTGCCCATCCTGAATGAGGTGGCGATACGCTGATGGACGACCGCTAGTTGGTGGTTTCAACGGATTTCTTATTTCCTTAGTCCACCAGTAGTCTTCAATGGAAAAAAATAATTCTTGTAGTCTTATTATTGGATTTTCCCAGTGGTCTTGTTTGTAAACAAGTCGTCTTCAATGGAAAATCAATGGTTGGTGTTCTAATAATGGTGGATTCAATGGCAAACCAAAGTAATCATGGAAAATAAAGCATGGTAATTCATAAACCATGGTTTGATGATGGTTTCCCCAGTAATAGTTGGTTGAAACCAAAAATGGTTGGTAGTGACAAATGGTTGGTATTAACACATGGCTGGTATTTACAAATTGCTGTAAATGGTTGGTTGACAAATATTTTTTGTAGGGGTGGTTCAACCACCAACCAGACCACATACTGATCCCCAACCTCCTATGATCATATTTTGCTATGGCTTTTGATTCCAACTTTCTCGTAGATGCCATAAACATATTACAATTTACATTGATTGAATACTAAAACACATGAAATTTGCCATGTATGTTCAAGTATATGTTTCTCATATAGATTGTAAACATATATATTTGACACAACTAATATGTTTCAAGCAACGAAAAAAACTGTTGCATCTCATCTCGTGGCTGCCTCATGGTGCGAATCTCATCGGCCAGGATGGGGAGCTGGTGGCCCTGGTGACGAGGTCCGATCTCAAGAAGCTCAAGGACTTCCCCAATGCCTCGAAGGACGTCCGCAGCGTCCCGGGTCGTGACCATCGCGGTCATGTTGACCCCGGTTACCATTTTAATGGGAAACCTGTTGGCTTTTAGGGGATACCAACCAGGGGTTTAGCTTCATCCTGGGTTAACATTATCGTTGGATGAAGTCATAGATTCGGTGGATTCAAATGGGAGCAGTTCTGAGCAATCATTATTGAAATAGATTGAATGGCAGCGGAGCAATCATCAGCTTGGAGTTCAATGACTTGCTCAGAATTGCTGATAAATTCAATCTTGTTGGTCAACAACCAGCATTCAATGACACGATTTATGGACCCACTGTGGTTGTTGGGGATTCTGGCCACACTCATCTCTCTCCAGGATGCCAATCGACAGCTGCTGGTGGGTGCTGCCGTAGAGCCCAAGCTGGCAGAACTGGAACGGGTTCAAAGCCTTGTGCAGGCCATGTGTTTTGACTTGTTTGTTGCCGATGTGAACCTACTGGCTGCCGATTTCACAAACATCTCATCATATCTCACCTCAGATTCTGATATGTTCAATCCTTGCATGTCGGCTTGCGCATAGGTTTCAGGTGTTCATGTTGATGATGTTTTTTCCAGCTTAGATATTGGGAACACTGCAACTGTGCTACAGGCTGGCATGGATGTGCTCTTTTTGGAGGCGAGACCTTTGAGATGCGGATTCTGAGCCAAAGAGAACAATTGCCAGCGGATTGAGAATGCCAGCGGATTCTAAGCACTTGCCAGGTTTTGTCGCTGGTTTTGCTGTGTACCTGTGTGAACGAATAGAGCTATACAATTTATATCAAATTATATACCTAAAGCCATTTTGTCTAACAACTTCGAGTTCATCCTGTCAGAAAAGATAACTTGTCATTTTGTGCTGTCAGAGACAAAAAGAAGGGCTCACTACTCAGTTGCACTGTAGCACTGCCATGTACGACCATCCGAGTCAGTATCCATCCATGGCTCAACCTTTTCTTGAAAAATGGTAGCATGTTGTTATCATCCCATGAGGGATTTTACACAGCGAAAACATGAAGGGATTCAATGAGATTCCACCTTTGCTTTCAGGCTTCCAGAAGTAACCTCGAAGAGCAAGCGGAATTCATCCGAAAGGCAAGGGCATGCGATATTTTGCCTGTTACGTAAGTTTGCAGATTGGAGGCTACTCACCAAATACTGCTGCCTGGGTCGCCACTGGTGATTCCAAACAGCTCAGAGTTCTTTGACTCATGCGAGCTATGGCTTGCCGTGGTGTTGCAGAAAGAATGTGTCAAAGCTTCATAACAATTTCCATCAATTTGGGATACGGCGGTATACGAGCATCCCAGACGGAGCATGGAACAGGGTCATCAAACCCATCATTGCCATTCCTACCCTATTTGCCAGGTAAAGTTTCAATACCCTGGCCTTGACGTGGTGGCCGGCAATGTGGTGACGCCGAAACAGGCAGGCATGTCAGATCATTCCACGAATTTGACTGTTTCATACTGTTTCTGATTTAGACTACTTTCAGACTGTAGATTTTTTAATTCTATATATAGATATAGCTTGATATTAGCTAGGTATAGTTTGATATTAGCTTGATATAGTTCGATATTAGTTTGATATTGTATCTTTTAATTCTATATGGATATAGTTTAATTGATATTAGCTTGATATTTTAAATATTCTGAGTCTGTGTTGAACTTGTTTTGACATCGCTGAAGGATTCGCTGCCAGGCTCAGCCACTCATCCAAGCTGGGGCAGATGCTCTTCGGGCCTCCCAGCTGATCAGTGCATAGCTCGCCATAGGAATCCTTGGGCAGCTGAACAGCTTGGAGAGAGCTATATGGGACGCAGGATTACATGGGATATTACGGGATATTGTATGATATTGTCATAAACAATCATCCTGAAAAAAATGTGAACCAAGGTTTGACTTAAAAAGGAGAGGAGAGTTTAAGGATAGCGAGACAAGCACAGTCAGTGAGGTAGAACCTTGTTTAAAAAAGGATCGAAATTGTAAGAATACTTCTACAGTAGAACCTGGTGGCATATCCACCACTTGAGAACAATACTAGGGGTAGTTCGGGACCATGTGGACCCAACTTGAGAGCGGCCATGTGTGTTTGATGTTTCTCACAGACATGGACGTCAGAAATTGTTTCCAGCAGATATGCCAGATCGACAGTTGGCTCGATTTTGGAATGAAACCACTAGTCCACACCACGCCTTTGCTCCAGCAGACTCGAGTTGTGTCGTGGATCATACACTACTGTTTCGTGGACATTGCAAGAAACATAGAAGAAAAACGCATCAATGCAAGAATCAACAAATGATCAGAAAGACGCATCAATGGAAGCACACGGGGCTTTCCGAATCAAGGTTGGCATGGGCAGCAGCAGCTTGGATTCATTGCCAGAGGCACTGCTGGCTGAGAATGTAAGCATCAATTTGTGCTCCGGAGAAGCTTCTTCCATCCTCGACTGATGATCTGTGAACAGTCTGTGAATCAAGCACGTATACAACGTAATCGTTCATAATCTCATCAAGCAGTACGGTGACTGTATAATCAATATGTTTCCAATCTAATCAAGCAGATTTATTGCAAGCTTAGTAATCTTAGTCAGATTTGAATCAGTTGTATGATCTTACTTAATCTTCCAATTGATCTACTCATAATCTTAGTTATGATCTTACATAGCTCAGTTTTTGAGCAATCACTTCGATCTTAGTATTATGATCTTAGCATGATTCAGTGTTGATGCTAAGATCACTGAAGCTAAGATTCAGTATTTGATCTAAGATCACTGATCAGTATTTTTTTGATCATTTTCAGTTTCCAAAGAAAGTATGACCTACGTTGGATTCATGGTTCTGTGAGGCGCCTGCTGTCGGGCGGCCATTGGGCAGTGCAGTCACCTGCCAGAAGTCGGAACGAGTCTACCGTGTGGGTCGTTGGTTGTGTTGGTGGCGCTTGGGATCTGCCACTGGTGATCATTGGTTAGATGAGGTTGGGTATGGTTTATGGTTCATAGTGATGGTTTTGGGGTTGGTTATGGTCGGTGAATATCGGTCAATGATGGGTTATGGTCGGTGAATACCAGTCACTTGTAGCGATGTTCAACTTCACAACTGAACCCACGGGGAGCAGGCCAAAGTGCGGGTGGCACCTGATAGAAGAAGTTCAGCTCTGACGTCAGTGATGGCGCACAAACCTGTACCCTGCTGGTTTGAGCCATGCAACCAAAGTTATCACATCTAGCCTAAAATGAGAAATCTGCCCGCAGGCAGAAATTCAGCCCGATCCCACATTCAGGCAGAATAAATGCATCAGGCTGAAATCGCAGCCCGAATGAAGATGCAGGTATGGTTGGTGATATGGTTGGTTGGATGGTTGGCTTCCTATGAATGATGGGTATTATGGATATATAGATGATGATACGAGCCAGAAACAAAATTATTGCGTTTAGCTTAACTAAGCGTTACGTGGAGAAGTGCTTTGTCCGTTTTACTCGAAAAACGATCTGGATGGCCTAAAAACGCTACCCCAAAGGAGTATGTACTCCCAAACTTGGAAAACGATAGGGGACGTCCTATCAAATCCGTGAATACACTCTAATCAAACTATTTTGGCGCTCCGAATTATCAATCATTGGGCGGATGTTGCTTTTGGGCAATCTCGGGAGCGAAAACACGACCAAAGGCAATTGGCATTGGCAGTACGGGTTGGTGGTTTCAAGCGTTTTTTTTAATGTTTTTTTTGTGTTCCAAACGTACTAATAAATGGTTGGTGGACGAATAGAATAGAATAGAATCGAATAGAAATGAATAGAATAGACTAGAATAGAGCAGCACCAACCAGAACAGAATAGGTTTTGCCAATTGCAGGAGTGTAAAAAAGCACTGGGCTTTGCGGTAATTTGGTTCCGAGTGAGCAGGTGTGGCATAGCAACATGATTTGCCCGTGGAGGGCCCACAGTCCTTCAACGATGATGCAATTCGTGGAAAAAAAAGTAGTTGTGTGTCATTGTTCAATCTCCGTTCCGTTCGCGGGCTGGGACAAACTTGTTGGACGGGCACTGCACAGCCCAGGTTTACCATGTAGCTCGATACGCAAGTGAGCCCATGCCTCAGTCTGTTCCAAAGTTCAACATGTTCAACTGCCAACTCTCGGCAGACATCTCAGATGGTGCTTGATTATGCTCAAATTCCCAGACGAGGATATCAGCGGATATCAGGACTTGTGCAGTATGATTGCAGCCAGACATTGTGTTTCTATACATTGATATGAAATTGCCACTCAAGACTCTTGAAATTTCTTTCCTTAAGTCTAAGTCCATGTTCAGTCCATGTTGCATTTATCGGTAGCCAAACCACTGGAACTTAGAAAATGGTATCTCACTATGGGCTGAATCTCTACAGTCGGATATGCTACCTGCTGGATCTACCTGAGTTGTCGAGTTGGGAATCTCATTCCAACTTGTGCTACATCCCCATGATTGTTATCATTGTTTCTTGAGCACCAGTAGTCATTCCATTTTTGACCGATCATGGTGGATTTGAATTGAGTTTGAGGTGATATACTCATCATGAACCATTATCATTGCCTAATTCTCAATCAACACCATTAACTTGGTTCATGATCAACTCTTGTTTCAAAAAAGCATTCTGTTTTAACGTTTCAACCTATTTCAACCAATGGCAGCAACGGAACCATTGTCAACCTGGTCAGTTGTTTCTCCATTGTTGCTGGTAATTATCCCCTATGATTAATGGTGATAACCCTTAGGGAAACCCCTATGAAACCACCAAGCAGCTCACAATGGAAGCAATGGAACCACCAACCAGCTAGAAAACCCCTATATAAACCTATATAACCCCTACAAGTTTTGTTCCGAAACGGTTCCATTGCTTCCATGGGTCTCGGTTCCATTGCCACGCTGAGGTTCAAAGTGCCGGTGATAGCTGATGGAGGCGCTCCGTTGTGCTGAAAAAAACAGATCCCCCTGAGTCTGTTGAAAGCACAAATCTGTTTTATATGTACATGGTTTGGTGTTTGTCTTTGATTGTAAATACATGGTTTGGATGTTGTTAAAAACATTTGAATAGATATATTTGAAGCTCATTAAAGAGCCCTGGATGCCAGCTTCTTATTGGGCACTTTTATTTGGCTAAATAATGTTTGTCCAAGCTTTTCATTCCTCACAGCTTGCCTCGCAAAGTTGGAAGCGAAACTGGGCATCATTTTCTTTGATCAAATCTTTGTCGCGTAATCGTTTGATGTTTGTTGCTGAGTGCTGGGTCTCAAATTTTGCACATGGGCAGTCTTACAGTCACGTCATGAACGTCCAAGTGTGATACAAACTCCGAACAGAGAGGAGGCTGTGAGTCTTTTGTTTGGAAGGACAGCAAATTCTCACGGTATTTGGAGCACAGGATAGACTAAGGGCTATTGTCTTACCATGGCATCATCTCTAGAGTCAGTGCTTTTCAGGTCTCTGCATCTGTTGGGTCGGTCGCATGGCCAGTCAAATTGGGACGCGAGCAGGTCCTTGTTTTGTCAAAGACGTGCCTGACATCACGCACTGTTCACCTTGTTTACGCACAAAGTCTCACAGAAGAAAGAGTGAAGTGCTTGGTTTTGTGTGTTTCTCACCCACGACACAACAAAACAAACCAAAGTAGAAAGCACTGCGCGTTTTTAGTTGTATGCTTTAAACGAAAGTTGGCAATGATCAAGTTTCCCGAGTTTAAAAGTTGGTCCTGACCTGTTTAATTTGTTTGATTGCGTGGATTGGAGCCAGGCAATGCCGAGTAATTGCTACCATAGATTCTTTTATATGGCTGAGGGTCAAAATCCTGTACCCCTGGTTCCCCATCACTAACCATTGTTTTGCCTATAAAGTAAATGGTTTTTAACCCCATTATTGATGGTTAATATTGACCCATAGCCATATGTGCCCAATCTACAAAGCAACGAATTGAAAAGTCACGCCATCTCGAAGGCTTTCAAGACCTCGAAATCCATGGAGATTAAGAAATTTTTAGTCTCAGTCTCTCTGATCCTTTGACACTCAAAGTTGTCCTCTTGGACATCCACAGAACCACGCGTATATAAGCCATGATCTAGGAGCAGTACTCCAAGAAATCGCAATGGCTGCAGCAGACTGGTTTGCATATCACATTTAATGCTTCTTCCCCACAGTCGAAGTGGTTTGTGTGCAGTGTTAGAAGTTGAAATGTTGAGTTCTTCAGGGCACAGGAATCAGATAGGAACTATGGATGAGAGTGTTGAATGGCCTCACTGACAGAGCACTTGATGGATGGAGAGTGTTATCCAGTTTGAGACTCTAACTGCCTCGGTACTGGAGTCTCAACACGTTTATCATTTGGGTTTTGGCTTTGACTTCTTCGATGGGGCGTTGTGGGTCGGAAGCATGATGCAAAAATCTATGTCGTCGTTAGATGTCCTTATTTCTCTACATTAAACTTCAGTGTCCAGGTAGTTCAGTGGTTTTGGTCGCTAGGCATTGCTACTAGTTCGGCGGCCACCATTGCTTTGGCGCCCGGCTCTCCAGTCACAACAGGAACTCATCCCGAAGATGCGACACCGCCAGAAATCACCGAAACGAAATCACCAGTTTGGGTCTGCAGTGTTTCAGGACGTCAGTTTGTATAGGGAAGGATAGATAGGATAGGGAAGCGTAGGGAAGCCCTATCGCCTTCGTGAAAAAATCACATATCACTGGAGGCACAGGACTCGTTTGGCCCAAGAGACCCACAGCTTAGGTTGGGTGCATCAGCAGTGATGTGCGGTTTTCTGCTTGCCCGGGACCAAATGGTGATCTCAGTCCGCGGCATGAAGCACACATGGATCTTGGAAGATGGTTTGTTTACATTTGTTTGCCATCATTTAGAAATCATTTATTGATGGTGGTTTATTCTTTCAGGGGCCAGTGTTGAGGTATGATTTGTTGGGCGTATGCAAAATGGATGGTCTCCACTCGCAGAAGCTCTTGGAAGGCACTATAATTTCTCAAAAAGCATTCTCTTCTTAGAAGCCCGTTTTAGAGGCAGAGGCCTTCTTAGAAGGTAACAGTTATTTACAAAGTAAATTACAGGTAGGGGTTCTTGAGCCCTTCTACTTCTAAGAGGTTCCAAGAACCCTTGTCTGTAGAGTTGGCTTCCCAAAAGGTCAGCTAGAAGACATCCAGGGACGCATCCCCCAACATCAGCCCTTGGTTTGTCATGAGCCATCATCGGACTTCTTGAGAGCCTTGGCTGCTTCGCTCGGCTTCGAAACACAACCAGCATTTCATATTCTTTCGGCGCGAGGATGGGCTTTCGGAAGGATTGTCGATGCTGTTTCACATGACGGGTTCCTTTCCTGATTTTCCTTTGGGTTGGCTGCCAAGGCTGGAACCTCCGAAAGTCCTGGAGATGCCTTCTATCACGATGGCATGAGGCTACCCAGCCAGTGGGTGCATCGCTTTGCAAGATTGGCTGGTGCTGTACCAACTGATGACAGGATGAAGCTCTACAAAGGAATGAGCTCCCTGGAGGCTCAGCACATCGAACGCCTCACAGAACTGTCATGTGAATAACAGTGGGTGATGGTTTCAGCTATGTCGTTTCACAGAACTGCACACTTCAACTTGTCAGCCATAGCCTCTTCGCCTACCTGTAAGTGGGCTGGACTCTCATGTTTAGTTTGCATTTATCATTGATAAATCGATATAGCCATTGCAAGAAGGCCACACCAATGTTCCACACAGACGAGGGTCGTGCTGAGACAATGAAGACAGGTGGTTCCTGCCCAGCTGGAAGCGGTGAGCTCAAATCGTCATGAGGGAAGCAAGAATGTGAGTCCATGTATCGTATACACAATAGCCTCCCAGAGATAGTACACCTCATGATACCTCGTTCATCCCAGGTTACAGTCCCTGTCAAGGCTACGCTAAATGATAGCTTCACGGTAGCTTCAGTGTGTTGGCCATGTGTCAAGGCCAAGAAATACAGCCGGCAGGGTGAGGACAGTGGCCTGAAGAGGTTCGCTCTGCAGCCAGCAGTTTCAGGGGCTGTGGTGCACGACTTCGAAGTCATAGCTCACCCATGTTGACCCACGTTTACCCATCTTCAAACATATTCAAAGACTCTGGATGCAAAATGGTTGACGATGGCAGTTTTGATACATGAAATCGGTGTTTGGTCTTGATTTAATGTAACGGTAGGTGGGTTAGTCCTCTGGTGGTATTGGATGGTCGTGGCTATGCATCGGTTTCTATGCCTTCCCTTTGCAAAGCTGGGCCCAGCCTTCAGAGGTTTGATGGCGGCTGCTGTTGCGCCGTGGTTGACCGAGGGTGCCATTCTCAGAGATCAGCAGCTGTTCCCCGAAGAAATTTGAGTTCTGTGGGGAATACCAGATACACCATTGGCAATTCGATAGACATCGATAGACAATGATCCGCACATCCTTTTCTTCTCTGGCGGTCTATTCGCTTTTCTGGTCTCGCTTCATGTCGCTTCGCAGTTTGCCTGTGCTGAGGCCTGCGAAACCCCTCATAGCAGCGATGCTGGACGGCTTGAGAAAAGACTTGAAAAGGCTCCTGGGAGTCCAGCTGGGCGCTGTATGTCAACATGGGCAGTGAGGATCGAAGCCCACATGTCATTTCACACATGTCCATTGGTGGCCAATATCCAAGCAACTCTTTGCGCAGTCGAAACATGTCGAAACAAACCTGCAGAATGCTTCACTAGAAAGGATGTTTAGAATTCAATGTCATGTTGTTTTTCTCTGCAACATGATTCCAAAAATTATCGAAATCAGACATCGGATTTGCCTCTTTGATGTGTATTTCATGTGGCCCCTCTTTTGATGGCGTCACCGCGAATTGCCCCAGGTTGGGCGCCCAAACTGTCAAGGAACTGCATGAAGATTTGTACACCATGAAGACTCGTCCGGCCCCCAGGCACTTCAAAGTCAAACCCAGTACCCCTATTTTGAAAACCAGTGTCTATATTAAGGCGTAAGGATTGGAACCATCATTCGGTGTGATTCTGCAAGTCAGGCTTTGATTGGAAATGAGCCATGATGCGCACGAGCACTGCAGACGATTCCTATGACATCGTACCACCAAGCCAGAGGCAAATCCCGCCATATCACCCTGGTTGATGCTGTCGGATATCACCCTGGTGCTGTCGGCTGTCCCTGGGACATCCTGGGACCTGCTTCGTTGAAATTGTTCCAAGCAGAAAGTGCACCGAGGCTTTCAGGTCCGTTCCGCGGCCTCATTCACTGCAGCGCGAAGAGGTGTTTTTGCTTGAGCCAGCCACGAAAGCACTCGGCGATCTTGAAGCGCAACAACGAAAATAGGCTGAGATCCAAAGGCAACAGTTTGCATCCATGGAGGTCCATGTATTTGATTCTTCGTGATTGCGATTTGTTCAAGGTCTTCTGTGAATAATTCTCCCAACTCTTACGGGCACAGATAAAGACTGATTTGTTGTTGCAAAGCACTGAGCCGTTGCTGCTTTGAGATCAAAGCCCGCGTTTGAGTGCTGACTTATTCGCGAATCTCTGAGCTTTCACTCAGGTATCACCTCTCTTAATATCAGGTCATCGACTGCAAGCGGTTTCCATTGCGTGTTTTCAAGATGAATAAGCATGCTTGGGCATCATCACCAGGCAACGACCCCGAAAAGGCAGTGTTTCTGGTAGGGCAATGATGACAAGGACGGGCCCGGATTATGGAGGAAGCTCTACGAAGATTGTTCTGTTGATGTTTTCAGAGGAGAGGAAGCTGCTGAAAGCCGCATGCAGCATCCACTGATCCCACAATGCCAAGTTTCACCCGCCCTGCTGCAATTTTGGCAGGGCAGTGATCGAATTTGGCTGCTTTCCCAAGGCGGTACTATGTGCAATATGCATTTCTAGCCCAAAAGCGAAGAAAAGAAGAATGGATTAGAATGGTCTCTGACACGTGTTGTCATGAGTCACCAGGCAAGCAATATCAAGCAAGAGTTCAGGATAATTAGTTCAGGTATATTGTGCAAGGGAAGTCCAACCCATGCAAACAGATTGCATATATTTAAAGCAGTAGCCTCGGATTCATTGTGTGTGTTTGCATGAAGGAACGTGAGTGGACGGGACAGTACATTTGACAGTGCAGGAGGCTCCCTGAATGCATTTGAGATTTGTGGTTTGCTAGTGAAAGGACCTCACAAATGTTCGCAGACGTTGAAAGAAGCATTTGGGAAGCTGAGGAAAGGATAGACAAGTGATGACAAATAGCGACGAATAGCGACAACTTTGCCATGCTTCGAATTCTGTGAAAGGCTGTAAGCCTCCCCAGGAATTGGCTTTCGTTTCAACCCACCCAGAGCCTGGTATTTGCCACATATGAAGGAGTGAGGGATTCGAACCGGACCTTGAAATCATCAATTCATCAATGTCAACATGTATAAATGGATTCCTTATGCGGGGCAGCGGATCCCATAAACGTTTTTGATGCTGATGCCGCTGATGTCTTGCAGGGTGCAGCTATTTTCAAATTACAGAGAAAGATGAGAGAGCGCGCGGGCTTCTTGTTGTAATGGTCAACACCCGATTCTTCGCAGCTTTAGATGACAAGCAAATGAATTTCATTCTCCACATATTAATACATTATCAATATACTTTGTGAATATCCATGCAAAGGTGATCCCACAATATGGAAACCAAGCTTTTTTGATGACTAGCCCACCAACAGTATCCAACAGTAACAGTGTCAGGAAAAATTAAACCACGCAATTTTCAGTACCTTCAGTTCTTGGCAGTACTTCTCGGTGAAGCGGTGGACGTTGGTATAGCACTGGTTGTTTGTAAAGCATTGCGCTTCGGGAATCGCTGATCTAAAGCCATGGCCAACTTTGCTCCAGCCTCAGCTGGAGCTGTTCCCACTGACTATTATGCAGTGTGTGTGGGTTCGTAGAGCTTACATGAGCTTACAGGATTGAAAACCAGAAGCGTCGGAAACACTTCAGCACTGAAGTCAGAACACTCGTCCCAAGTGGATGCAAGCAGATCCCATGTGGTGCAGATAGGTCCTGTCACTTGTGAAGCCTTTGGAGTCGCCACCTGCGCTACAACACAAACAGAGAGCTCCTCTGAGGTGCACGGCCCCGGCACAGCAAAGGCCGTTTTCGAGGTCAGGGATTGCCATGATTGCTTGAAGCAATAGTTAGCAATATAGCTGTGAATTCTTGCGAAGGTCAGCAATTCAGGATCAGTGATTTTGCTGACCTGTGCCAATTCATCATGCAGACAGTATTTCTACAATGTTATGTCGGCTATGAATCTGAAAAAAATGCAACCAACAATCAGCGCTGTGAACAGAGCCTAAATTGTAGGAATCATCTCGTGACAAGTTGAAAGTGTGCACTGGCTGATTTTTCATATCAGTCTCTATCGAACTCTTGCAAGTTTCCGATTCATGATCGATTGCGAGGCTGATGGATTTGGGCCAGACCGTCTTTCCTTGAAAGCAGGACTGCAGCAACTAATTACCAAGATGGATTGACTAATATTTTTCATAGGGGTTGCTGTACTGATATTCCAGGTTGGTATTATATCAGAAGGATCATATTACCAGGGTGGATTGGCTCATTACCAGGGGTTGAAAACACCAACCAGGTTGCCAACTTTGCATCCTTCTGATGTGATGGACTCGCAACTCGCCTTCGGTGCAGGAGAGCGCTTAAGATTGCTCCCTCACGAGAAAGAAAGCGAAAAATGGGTGGCACGGGGAGCAGCGAAAAAATGATCCTTGCTGGCGCATAGTTGTGACTTCAGATATTGTGTGACCTTCAATCTTGGACAGCTAGCATGATATGAGCCAGAGAAACAAATATAGTCAGTTGCGTTTAGCTTCAGCGTTACATGGAGATGTGTTTTGTCGAGTTTACTCGCAAAACGATAGGGAACGGGAGGGCCTAAAAACGATACCCCAAAACTTGGAAAACAATAGGGGACGTTCTAAAAAATCCGTCAATACATCGTAATCAAATAATTTCGGCTCTGCCTCAATTAAATATAGAATGACAAGTTTAAAAAAAGTCCAGTTCTGAATTTGACAAATGCTATGAATTGAGTCCATCGGCTGCCTCTATTGACCTCACAGGCCTATGGACAAATCGCTGATGGAAGCTGTGGTTGGGTTCCCCGACAGTTCTGGAAGCAGGAGCTGCATGGAGCTGTGAATTCCTTTGTGAAGCGCTTGGGAAGCTTACGGCACCATTGAACTATTCTTAGCTGGCAGCATAAAGGGTTGAGAGACTTCCATGGGCGCTGCCATTCCACGGCCATTCTACCCTCCGTAGCAAGGCAATTTCCACCTTCGCACCTTCATCAACAGATTGTTTATGTGTGTTTATGCATGATTTCACTACATTTCAGTGGTTCAGATCATATTATTTTCTGTCATATGTATTATCTAATAGATTTATTTTATACATATATTCACAATATGTTCAGGTTTGTGTAGATCATTGTTTTGTACCGTGGCTTTTGAGTTCTTGGAATTTCGTGTTGAAGTTATCAGCTCCGAGTTTTCTGCTTGTGGTAGTCCATGTTTGTCCAGCTGCAAACTCCCAGTTGGGTCTGAACTTCACAGGTAGCTACGCATAGCTACGCGTAGATACCTCCAAATTCTTTAATGATGCTGTCAAATCACTACAGTCAATCAATGCTAGTCACAGGTCTATGCTTGTCCCGTTGCTCCTTCCACGCAACCTTTGAACCCCCTTGGCATGCTATCAGGACGGAGATGATAGTCGCAGGCCAGCTCGACAGTCCCTGCTGCTTACGACATTTTATTACGAAGGTGTGCTTTGCATAAGAACGATTGATGCCATTCTTCGTAATTCATGGAAATTTCTCAAACTTTTGATCGGCCTCCTGGCCGACATGAATCTAAGGCAAGGTATCTGGGGCTGGGGGTACGGTAGTCCAATTCCATGCGATACAAGCGAACCAGGTCACATCAGGTGACCAGTGATGACCAGTGTTTGTGCACTGAGCTTGGACGGTGACCTGATAAGATCTGTCAAGCAGTGGTCGACAGGAGCTGCGATAGCTGTGATGAGTTGAAATCTCAAATCGAGGTTCGGTGCTGCGACACCGTTGTGAAACAGCGATGCTGTTTCGTTTGCCAATTCTTTTTGCAAGCCCATGAACCAGAGGTTTAGATAGGTCCTTTACAGAAGCGGTGGATGCAATCTTGTCATACAGGTCGAATTGAATCAGACCTACATGTTAAAATGTTGTAATTACGAAAGTGGCCCATTTTGATGTGTGGTTTTAGTGTACTTTCCAAGTCGTTCGGTGAAGGGACGGCAGGCAAGGATGCCACAAATGCAGATAGATAATTGAACCTTTCTCATGCAGAGCAGATAGGGATTACTAGGCAGCTCGAGAGAAAACTGAGATCATACCAATCAGCACACAATCAAATCAATAGAAAGTTGAAGATCTTGCTATGTTAGGCGCGGATCTAGCTGCTGCTAATGATTGTTGATATACCTCTTACTTCGCATCCAAATATTTTACAACATTTTGATGACACCAAAACTCAGAAACTCTGATTCGAGCCCACCAGTTTCTCTCGGACAGTGATGTTTATTTGCTCTTTTGCCATTCAGTCAGCGCCTTGGCAGGGCATGCGGGAACACATTCAAGAGCTGCTGAAGCTGAGTCACCAAAATGGTAAGGAGTCCCGCAACCAGCTGAGTGGTCACAGGATACAGCACGGGTAGAACAGCAATGGGGGGAAAGTTGGTTACTTCATGTTACTTCACAATCTTTGATCATGTGAAATCATAGTGTTGTCAACTTGGTTGGTTCCAATTTCATCCATTTTCCCAATATTTCTCATCGATTTGCTTCCCAATGTCCCATTCTCCCGAGAGGATGGAGCAAGGAACCCCTGGGCACACTGCCCTAGCTGTGGAAAATCCTGGTCAGGAGCCTGGTACGTTTCGCATCAAGGGAAAGAACGATCAGGGGCGCTACTATCTCGTGGAGGTGTGCTGACATGCGCTGCGCAGCCTGGTTGGATCACGCTCCGCCACGGCGGCGTTTTAGGCTACGATGGAGAAACCTTCGGACCAGGATGAAATGACCAAAGTCAGTGATTGCAAAGTCCTTTCCTGTTGGCAATGGGCAGATTCTTTCAATTTCCGTGGCAGAGCCTGATCGACGAGACAACTGACGAGTACTGCATCTTGAATATCTAGATCAATTGCCTCAGTTCGATTACAACCTGTGATAAGGACAAGAAAGAATCACTTTTACAGGCTCTGCAAGAATGTTGTTTGATGCACATTTTTTGGTGAGAGCTGGCTGCTAGCTGCCACCATTCCAAAGATATTCAAAGAACATATCGAACAGGGAGCTGCCAGGCCACTTTGCCTGGCACAAAGTTCACGCAGGACTTCAAATGGCTTCTCGGCTGCAGGAGAAGGGATGGATTCTGGTTGGACTGCCGGGTGTTAGATGGTGATTAATGTTTGTGAATCGTCACTGGTGAATGCTTTGTTGATGATTGCTGGTTGGGCTTGGTTCTGACAAAAGTGTCAGCCCACAGCGGCTCGGTTTCAATGGTATTCAGCATGAAGAGGTCATTGATGTGATTTTCTTGGTGCCAGACAGCACTTACAGCATCTTACAGCCATGATGTTACATGAGCAACAGCTTTATTTACGAATGAATAATAGTTTCATATTCGGGCGGAAGTAGGAATTGCACAAATATCCAGAATTCGCATTTAAAACGAGTCAGGAACTTCCCGAGAACGAGTTAGGCATTTAACAAGTAACGTTTATAAAGTAAAAGCAGCTGCGCCGTTGGAAAACGAGTCTATTTGTGAAAACTAGCACGGGACCGGAAAACGAGTCAGGAACTTCCCGAAATTCTTTGTAATTGCAACATATTGCAACGAACAAGAAATGGAGTCCACCGCTGACATATACTTGAAAGACCGGTAGTCTTGTATGAATTCTGAAATGTTTGTGTGTAGCACTCTTCCCAGATGGATCCGCGCCATACAAGGCAAGAAGACCTTACGCATTCAAATGATCCTGACTGATGACTGGTGATGTAAAGCCTGAACAATGTGCGGGTTCTGGGTTTGGCCCGTTGATATGCCAACAATCAATGTCGGGAAAAGAACATGCGGCAGGAAGGTTTCCACATCTTCCAATGGCTTTGCTGGCTGCGACCCAGGGCCTCCCGAGGAACTGTGCGAACTCATTGCGCTACGAATAAATCCTTTGCAAGGCCTACCACGCTCACACATCACTGATGGCGATGGATATCTACAGCTATCTAAACGTTTGTCCATTACCCAGAGTGCAAGGCGAGCAAGTGTTGGACAACATTGGATATGCTTTCGGTCTAAGGGTTATTTGGATTTTGTTCAAGACTTGGTTCACGGTTCCAAGAAACTTCCAAGCTTTGACTCGCTGCTGAAACGCTTGAGGTATTTCGATCAAGCTGATTAGTCTAAGTGCCTTGGCATGCCTTAGACTTGTTATGACTTGTATCTTAGATTTTGGTAGATTTTCCGACTGCCTAGTGCAGTATCATAACATGCCAACACAAGCCACATGTTCAGTTTAAACTACGTGGAAGGCTGAGTTTGTGCATTGATAAAGCCCTGAAGATTTTGCTATATAGATCTACGGTGCAGGATTTTTCCGTCAATATTTGCCTTGAGTTCCATGCAACACATCCTGAATATGATTTTGAGCTGAGCATGCAAAGCGCTGCCGTGGGTTGCCAAAATAAAGCTGCTGCGGTTGCTTTTTGAGGGCAAAATTTGGGTGCCAACTGAAAGCAAACAAGAGGAAATGAGGATTATATGACATATATTGCAAGATATTTGCACATTTGGCTAGCGAGGTGGAAAGAATTGACAATTATGTACCTCACGCAGAGTACGAATCGAAGGTTTCCTTTGAATGAACGTCGATGGCGACAAAGATTTACAGCGAAGCACCTACAGTTCGCTTTGACAACTAAGGCCCCGTGATTCAGAGCATGCCCTGAAGGGCGGCAAGGAATTCCCGGGTGCTGGAATCGCAGGACACGCCTGTGAAATTTGTCCAATTTCACCTTTTCTGAGCTTGGAAATTTGAGGACAGTGGGCAGCACCTTCAGTTGGGGACAAGATTATGTCCCCACTGAGTGCAACAAATTCTTCGGAGTCAACGCTTATGTTTGTTCTACCAGTTTGCTTTGCAGAGGGTGCGTCCCATGCAGTTTCTGCATGAAATAGGAAATTGTTCAAATTTCACGATGTGGTGTAGAAGCCAGGAAAAGGAGCAACTGGACGGGCAGTCAAATTTCAAGAGCAGAAAATCGTAGAAAATCCCAACCAGCCATCCAAGATGTTCATCGATTTTTGAGGATCAACAAAGTGTTCGTCGCCTTTCGAGGTCTCCCCTATCCAGTTCAAAGATATACCATCAACGATCAACCGGGAGCCCCAAAGCTCCGCTGGTTGAGTGGCAGCTTCCCAGATACTCCAGGTATGTTAAATCATTGACCTATAAAATGGCCCACGTGTAGGCAAATATAGCTATACATGGAGTGTGTGGGATTCTACAGGCAGTAAAGGCAGTATGCCAATGAATCTTTCAAAGACTTTATGAACATCCGACCAGGTGGATTGGGAGCAGGTCAGGCTGTGACGAAGCGTTGACATTGTTGAGCAGATCATGGATCATGTCATCATTCCATGTTTACTGAAGATGTTGGAGTTTCCCTGCCCCTTTTGTGATCGCTTGCACCCTTTTCCACCCAAAAACCTGAAACATAGAGGGATTTAGAAAACGCAATTAGAACACCAGCTGGAAAACGCCAGGCATATGCATATGCGGACAGATTAGACAGCTCGCCAAGATTCGCCAAGGCTGCTCATTTGGCTGTGTTTTTTGCTCAGAACGTCGGACTTGAGGAAGTGATTCCTCACAGCCAAGACTACAGAATTTGGTTGCTTTCGACCTGATCAACCCCGATTCCAAGGTCTTGTTGCTTTGATATGCTTTGATTCAATCTCTCGCAACCCAACACGAGTGACCTCACCGTTTGCCCGAAAACTACGTGGAAGCCAAACCGTCAATCCATCGGAGTTGCATCCATGAGCAACCATGGCGGTTCGCTGCTCGCGGCTGTCGGTCCTCATCTAAGCTGGGCATCCTTTCAGATTCAACAACTGTGAAGATTGAAGGTACTTAGTCATGCTTAGTCATGCTTAGTCATGGACAATAACGACTACTCACGATATCTCACGATGAATAGTGGTCCAGCCAGGGATAGCCATCCCTCTCCTAATTGAGTCGGGAACATCAGATCGATTCAAGGAAGGTGTTTGCAGGTCATCGTGCGAGTCAAAACCTTCAAACCATCCATGTCCAGTATGGTACTTGGTACTTGAGCATGGTTTGCTGAAAAAAATGTGGATCAGCTAACAGTTCCGAGTCTTAGGTGCTGCTGCAGAAACATGGAACTGCACCGTCAGTCAGGACTTTGAGTTCGCTGTTCGATGATTTGCTGATCATCGACTCCATCAAATATGATTCAATTCCATCAGAATGCGGCAGACCGTGGCATGCATTGATTTCCGTGTGTGTGAACGGAGATGACTCACAACTTCAACAATTTAAAGACACTTCAAGGTTGCACTGACAAAACATACAGATCATCTCTCAGTTGCTGCAGAACCAACCTGGACATGTCCAGTTGGACTGCAATGGGTCCCTTGGCAGAACATGGGAGGTGTATGTGATGCACTTCGGATGGCTGTAGCTGGAAATGTAGAAGCGTTAGGAGGTAACTGAAGGCAAGATTGCAAATGTATCTTCAGATAGGCAGGTGGAGCAATTGGTAAGGATGATTGGATTGCTTCAAACCTGCATAGTCAGAGACTAGTTTTAAACATTAGATCCTGTGACACTCGGAATGCCATGACAGATACAGCATGATTTGATGCCGCTGCACGGACTGATCCGACCGAAGCTGTGCTATTTTGGGTTTGACGGAAACCACCGGCTGCAGCAACTCACGGCGCGCCACTGCACTGAGGCAACTTTTTGTTCCCATGCACCACAGCGACAAACCACAGGTGCACAGCAACGATTCTGATGTTGCTTTGTTGAGCAATGTTGAAGTCTCAAATATTAGCACGTACTAAGTGACTGCTTGAAGAGCCCTGTATTAGCCGTCCCGTGTTGATAGCTGCTTCAAGAGCGATTCTTTTTTACAAGACTGACTGACTGAGTTTTTTTAGATGTGTCAAAAACTGATTGATTTTGATCCATTAGGGTTTTTCATCACGGATATGACCCCTTCTCGATTCTGATTGCCCGATTGATGTGTTTGAATACGCACCCAACAGCGCAGCTGATCGCAAGATGCTGACAGGTCTTCACAGAGGTTTGGTTTATCATTTGCGGCTGTGCATTAGGCCCGTAGTCTCAGTATGTCTCAGTGATGTTCGACTGGAGGAGTATGCCATGCCAACATATGTCAACGGCTTTATCTGAGCTGTTTCGTGAACTAGTCACAGCTCTGTTCATAGCAGGTCTCGCGTTCAAAGTTTGTGCTACCGCAGGTCTAGAAGAGCCCATCATTTTGTGTTCCTGTCCTGACGAAGACTGACCATTGACCGTTGCTTTCGGTTGGATACGGTACTGAGAAAATTCTTGATCTTGGAAATAGATGGGATGTCTCTCACTCACCCATAATATGACAACGAAACCTTCCAGCCGGTCGCAAAGGTTGCATCCTTTGTGCTGCTTTGGCTGCTGGTCTTACGCTACTTGGATTGCCAAGTTTAAGCTCAGCAAATGATGCGGATTGAACAAGAGTCGACGCTTCTCTGTTTTCAAAAAGTTGATAGTACTATCAGCAAACAGAGACCTTGAAAGCCTTCCCCTCTTAACATGACAGCTAGTTTCCGATCCACCCACCGTGTATGAGTTGATCATTTGAGTCAACCGGGTCTTGTTTTTCCAGAATCAGTAGGGTGTCTTTTTGACGAACATGGCATCAACAGCATCAACAGAGGCAGATCAAATAGGTGCCTTCCACATTGAATTTGTGCTTCATTGGGTGGTCAAAGGCTGGGCCTCACCTCCATGGAAGAGTTTGAGTTGAAGGCCTGAAGCCTGTCGCTGGCCATGTCCAGCTTGGAACTGACAATGGCCTTTGGGGCCCTTGGCAGATCATTCGGACTGAGAATCAGCGCAAATAGACGTCAATATACAAAAGCACCATGTACCACCCATATTTGATGGGGAACCACCAACTATTTGAAGTAAAACGAATGGTGGGACTGCGCATTCTTTCCAGCTTGGAAGCCTCGTGAGCTTCCCTTTCCACCAATTTGGATCGGTTGGGCTCAAGGCAATACATCTTGGAAAGGCCAATCAAAGAATCTTTGGTTTGTAAAGGTTGTGTGTTTTGATTGAAAAAACAAGCCATTCATGTTCACAATGTGGATCACATAGCTGACATTGGGATTTTCAAAATGTGCTGTCCGTTCAATTGCTGAATATTACCTGCTGCTTTTAATGACTGGCAGCAGTCCAAAGTCTCATGAAGGCCGAAACCCAAGAAGCTAAGGCAACTGAAAACTCGTGGTGCGTCCGCTTGTGTTGCATTTGCCAAAGACTTTGGAGAAGATGTGCTTCCAGATTGCCAAAACAATAGGTCTGAAAGAGCTGGTGAAAGTACGATTGACAGATTGGTACCAGAATTTTGACATGAGGATACATGAGGGACTATACTGATACCTTGATGTTCTTCATTTTTCAACCCATAGATTAATCATGGCCCTCATGGCTGGTGGATGTCATAGGTCTGTCCTATCTTCAGGTGCTCTGCAACCACCTCGTTGATGAGGTCGAGTCGCGCCCTCAGATTTGTCGCCGTGGGGGAAACGACCGACGGCTGTAAGCGAATTCTGCTTCGGGACACCGAAGCAGTGATGAACAACACATCAGCAATACTCACGAATTCATTAAATGAAATCAAATAAGGTATATATAGTCTCGCATGATTGTTCTTCAAGATTCACCACACCTTGGATGGACATCAACCTTGCAACATGGAGTCTGTCAATCCATCATGATGGAAGAGTAGAACCTACCCGACATGCCGTTCAGTAGTGGGGAAACAGTCTAGACATGATGGTTTGCTTGTGGAGCGCACGTAGACCACAATGACTCATATGATCCAATATGTACAGTGCTTCGAGCTTTGGAGACCGATCGTCTTCTGAGACAACGCTTTACGAATCTGTTTGATTGTTAGTGGTGATTTTTTTGCATTTGCGTTTGAAGAAGATATACTTCTATTCCAGGGCTCCAGGGACCCCCGCAAACGCGGCTTGATCTGCGGCATTCTTCCGACGAATGCAAAGTCACAATGTGCAAAGCTTGCGACAGCTTGGTCGTTCCCTCAAGCTTTGGCAAGGCCAAACGCAACTCCAAGGAGGCCTGTGGAGGGTGATGGGACTCGGGTGGACCGGGCATTGAGTGGTCTCAAAAATGCAGAGTTGGTCAGACTAGGATGGGGGCTACAATGTGGTGGTTTGATATGGTGGTTATCAGGGATTATCTACTCGTACCTACTTGGAAGAAGTGGGATCATTATTGGGGATTTTCGTTCAGCTTTTGACAATGCTCCATTAAGCATTTTCTGTGCATGATCATGGTCAAATGCCATGGGCCCATTCTAGTCTCAAGAACAATATCAATCATAGAAGCGAAACCTGTCGGAACAAGAATGTGTTTTTTTCCGAATATGCCCGAAGAGCCTTTAAATGCGAACCTCTCTCAGGAATTGCAACAGTGCTATGAAACAGAGTTTGTCTTGTCGCCACAGTGAAGCCTGGTCAGCACATGGAGCATGGAACAAATACGATGTTCCAATGGACATCTTGCACTGTCAACTGCGATGCAGTCGACAAGCCGCACAAAAGAAGCTTGTACGGAACCCAGAAAGGTTTTCGTTGGATTATAGTTCAAGTTCATGCACACAGCAACTGGAATTGGCGGGGTCAGTGTTTGAATTGCACTTGAGAGCTGTTCTTGAGAGGAAGATTTGCGAGTTGTGTTCCTAAACAACCATGATTTGACATGTTGTGAACGTGAGGAGTATGATCAGTCCTGTGCGAAGAGAATTCTGCCACTGATTTCTGGGTGGCCTGGCCGCAGAAGGGCAGAAGGGCGCATCTACCAAATCAAAAACGAAGGCGAGGGCAAGCACCCCGCTATTCTACTTGAAACGGGATGGCAATATCTTTACATGGTCCATGAATTGTTCCACTCCCACCACCCTAGTCGTTGTCATCATTCTAGTGGAGAGGCTAAGAAGTTGGAGGTACTACACCATGGGCACTGGACACCCAGATGATGTTGAGGTTGATGAGTTGATACCTCCATGGTTGATGTTAGTTGGCTATCACTGGTAGTGTTTTTGCAGTTTATCAGACGTACCGCTACTTAGGAAGCAAAAAACGCCAATGACTTAAGATTGGGAAGGCCCCAGATGGACGGCATGTGGGATTTGGAATGTAAAACGTCAAAGAAGAAACAAGAAACAAGATGAACCCCTGGACTGTACGCTTGTGTCAGTGGTGTTCTACGTGATAGAACGATAAGAAAACCGTCAACAAAGCATTACCCTAGCTCTGTCGTCTAGATGTTTGCCCATGAGTATTGTTTGTTTAAGATGTGTTTGAAAAGTTTGTTTTGTGTTTGACCTGCTGCACGATAGGGAATAGGAAAAAACGACAACGTTGCAACTGGTCAATTTATTTTGTAAGGAGGTTCTTTACTGCCTCACTTATCCACAGCAAACCATGATTTGTTTTTGGCAAGTGGACAGCAGGTGCTAGGAGCTTTTCTGAGATAATAATGGACAGGTAGTGGTTGGGTCATGAATGGCTCCCTTTGTGGCTGCAAGAATGATGAGTCCTGCAATGTCATGCGTCAAGGTTCAGCTTTTCCATATGTACCAGCTAGATCAATCTCATCGATCCCATGTCTTCCATTGCTTGGCCAAGGACCTTCATGCAAAGCAACAAAGATAGCTGGGTCCTGATGCTCAGAGCGGCCAGCAAGTTGGGTACATCTCTGATACCTAGAAATGAAGAAAGTCCATTTCTGACATTTTAGGACCCAAGGTCTAGCCAGACCAGAATTGACATGGTCTTCTTAGTTTTCTTTATCCGAACACCTTGGCTGACCTCTCCACAGTGTTTTGACTGCATCCTCATGGTTCATTTGCATCCTTTTGAGATTGACATGGATCAGATTCCAGGCAAGTTTGTAGCCAAAACAACCTGGATCCCTATCCTTCAAGCATCAAAGAGCAGTCTGAATGATTCAAGTTGTTCGTCAGGCTCACAAGATGGATCCCAGCAATCAACACTACTTGCCGGTCGGCTTAGTTTTGCCTATGCTGAACAGTGGGAAAGTCTTGTTTGCCTTCTCAGAATATTTCGAAGTGTGAGGTTTTCGTAGCTTTGAGTCCATCCCAATCAAACTTGCACAAATATGCACAAATTAAAAACGCTCCGAGAACTGGAATAGAAGCACATTCTGTAGGCGTATTTATACGTATATTACGGTATCGTTGAAGATTCAGTTCAGAAACCAGTCGAAGTTGTAAATTTGAATCAGTTTCTGGGAGAGTTTGCATCTGTTTGAGGTTGGTGACCCTCCTCTTGCTCAATGCCACTGCGAATGAAGCACTTCCCCTCTTCTTGGACAGGTCCGTCATATTTTTGAGCACTGCTGCGTAGTTCAAAGGAATAATGAATTTGCAGTTTTCAAAGTGTGAGAAGCAGATTCCGCCTGAAGCATCACCAACCTTTGCACATATTTGAGACTTGACCCTCGGTAGGTTGGTTCCTTCGTGGATGGCTTGCTTGCTCTCGGTGGGACACTGATTTGCTCAAGCAAGGTGCTTGTTTCGGTCATTTTCCATAGTTTATCATAGTTGACAGCTGGTAGGACTTCAAGATACTCGAAGACCACCAAGCTTTATTGGATATTATTGATTGTATCGGCACATCATTGCAGCTGATGGTGCTTCTATGTGCTGAGCCACACTCAGCTCCCATTGTCAAAAAAAGTCGCGAAAGCCATGGTGGTCGCTCTCAGGTCACAGTCGTGCTCTTCTTCGGCGAGATCATTCCATCTGCAGTCTTTACTGGGCCAGGGATTCCCAGGGAGTCATTTCCAGTCAGCACTTTCAACGGCACTTGGATCAGGGAACTTTGAGCGGCTTGGCTTGGAAGGTTGGAAATAGAAGGTCTTCAAAGTTTGGAAATGACGGAAACCATATTTCACCTATGAGCAAATCCAAGGTTGATTTATTTGATTCATAACGTCATAAGTTCTTGATTCTACCGTCATCAGAAAAACTCATGCACTATGAGCAAAATACCTGGTAGCTTGTTTACCTAAACCTAATCGTCTCGTTGACAGCCTGATTCAAACATGAACCATCAATCATTGGGCCGGTAGCAGACCTAATTATCAACCACATGGGATACTATGGGTATCCTTTGGCAGTATTGAACAATTGTGCTTAACCACTATCAACCACCGATTTCACCACTACCACTATCGACCATATTCTTTCACCACTACAAGACACCACAAACCATCCTGCATCATGCACCATTATGAAGCATCACGCAGGATCATGAACCATCGTTTCACCAGTATGATTCACGATTGACCACTACTCGCTATCATTCGCTATCACTATCCAGCTACTAGCTATCACTACTAGCTATCACTACTAGCTATCACTACTAGCTATCACTACTCGCTATCATTCGCTATCACTACCAGCTACTAGCTATCACTATCCAGCATGAACCATCATGCAGCATCACCCACCACAACCTACCAGTATGAGTCACCAGGTGGTTCACCTCCAACCGTTGCGAGGCCAAGACAGCTGTCCCTGGCGGCCGCCCTGTCTCCGCTGCTTGGAATGATGGGTTAATGATTGGTTGATGATAGGTTAGTGGCTGATTGGTGGTTGGTTAATGATTGGTTAGTGGTTGATGGCATAAACGATTGATTCTGTATTGGTGGATGATTAGTGGTTCATGGTTGGTTGATATTATCAACAACAGGTTGGCATGAATGTGATTAGTTAGTGGTTGAGAAGTCAATTAAACTGGTCAACTATACTTAGTTGGTTATTGACTGGTTGCTGGTTGGTGATATAGTTGATTGACTGTATCACATACTGTAATTGATTTATAGTAAATGGTTGGTTACTGGTTGGTGCATGGTCAACATGGGCTACATGAGAAGTTGAGTGATCACCCGCATGGAAAAAGGAATGCTGGGAACATAGCCCTGTGTTGGCCAGTTGTTTTTGTGACATAGATGGGACAACGCAGCATGTTGAGATATCACCTTTAAGAATCAATGTAGAAAAGTGAAATTTTGGAATTCAAAAAAACGCGGGTGTTCTGTCGAAACCCCTGCTTTTTGCAGGGGACCTGCAATTTCAAGGGTGTTTGTTTCCTTTGGTAGTTGATTCTATAGCTGAGTACTAGTTGACTATATGGTTGATACTCCTCCATTCATGGATAGTGATCATTCGTACCCATGAACTATGTCAACTTAAAAACGATCCATGGGCTATACCTCGTTGACCTTTGTGCTCTTGAGAGTTCAGATGCCTGATTCGTTTGCCATAGATGCAAGGCTGGTGGGCTTTGCAAAGCGCCTCTTCGTGTGCATCTGAGTCTCCAACAGCGTAGGGCATTGACCAACATTCACGATCATAGATCGGTAGATCATTGACAAATATTGATGGTTGCAAACCACCATTGAACATGATTGACTCACCAGCGACCGTTATTAACATGTTATTGATCACTATCACTATTTCTAAGCACTAGTGACCATTGATTAATCATTATTGACCACCTCATTAATCATGGATTTCTGAGGTCTTCGTTCCAGCCATTGCCAGCCAGTCCTGCACTTAGGCACCGATCGTCTTGCCTATCAGTTTGATGCTGGACAAGGCTCCACGGTGACGCTATCGCGATGTTGTGCCGGTTGTGCCGGGAGCACGAGTAGGATGTGGTAGGATCATGCAGCTGTTAATTGATCGACAAAAAAGGACCGCGAACTACCGTGAACAAATCAACAGCAGTGGTGAGGTTTCTATGTCGAGGAGCAATGAATATCAATGGAAGCATGTTGATGAATATTGAACTTCTTCATGAATATCAATGATATCTAAATGGATATCATGAATATATGTATATATGAATATCAATGGATGAATAATGGATTTGATCCAGGAAGCATTGTCGTAGCAGTCGTTGCCAGGTGCTGGGCCATTCAGAAGATCCCTACTCTCGGGCACAGATCAAAGCTCTCATCAGGAGAGGGAAGGTCACGGGAGACATTCTCAAGCGAAGCTGAGCTTAGCTGAGCTTAGCTGAGCTTAGCTTGTCAAAATCATGCAGAAATTTTGGAGAACCAACGAGAAATCAGAGGCCTGGGCTAAATTTGGAGCACATCAATTGAAGAAGCGTCAACCTTCAGCATGTTTCATTGTCAGAGAGGTGCTCAGCGAAACCAATCATTGGTCTCAGTGAAAGCAGACCTCCCACAAATTCATGGGTGTTATCATCGGTTTGGTGGGGTTTGCCTCCACGGTTGCAGCAAAGTGGCCACGTCAATGTGCCATAAATCACGGCAGCTGGCAGCTGCCCACATCTTGCAGCTTCTCTGAACGCCACAGTTGGAGGACCATCCACACAACAGAGAGTAATCTGGAGATTGATGAGGTGCGCTGAATAGACTTTGTTGCACATGAATAGATGCTTGGGCAGCCAACGCCCCATGGAACTGTCAGAGCATTGAAGAGCTGTGAAAAGTGCAGTGTTTGGAGTGTGCTTGGAATTTTCTTGCCCGGGTTTCACAGAAGAATTAGCTTAAGATTTTCTGTGTGATTTCCTTGCACAGGCTGGTGGCATGTTTGGTTTTGAAATTGTTTGCTCTTTGCCGCTTCGGTCGAAACAGGCCAATATGTTGCAAGGAGTCCTGGAGATGCATCACAAGAAGGCGCTCGGTCAAACAATGTAGATGTCTACTGAACTCTGTTCCAAGTGGGATGCTGAAAGTTTGACTACATGTCCAATCTCTACAAACATCTATAGTATTCTATAATCTTCGAATCGTTTTTTTTACATCCAGATTTGTGGATCACATGTAAACACATGTGCAATCTCGGAAATTGGCAGACTTGTGACATGGTGGTTTCTCAAAATAGGTGAACCGCCAATACTAAATAATACTAATATATATATATATATTATATATATATATATATGTTAATCGTCTATAGTTATAAACCAACCATTTTTGTGCTCCCCTATGGCTTGATAAACCATCCAATGTCTTTACGCCGAGCAACCGGGAAGCCGTGGATGCCAGGCCCAAGACATTGCATGGCCTGTTCAGGAGGCCAAGATGATTCCCCATGCGGAGGCCTCAGATTGAAACAGCTGGTGCTGTTGCTTGGGAGCGAGGCCAGGAGCCAGGGGTGCCCTAGCCCTTTGAAGGGGAGCGAGGCCAGGCTACCAGGAGGCTTCTAAGATGCGGAAGATGGCAAGGATGTCGGTAGAAGACCACCTTTGAACATGAGATGATGTGAATTGATGTGAAATGATGTGAAGACCTTTGTACATGTTTGTAGCACCTTGATATGGCTTTGACCTCAGCGGGATTTCGTTGCTGAGGACCAGCTCTTGACGCAAGAATGTTGGGGGCCCATTGGGTGATTCCAAGCTGAGGAACATTGAGGACCGCTGATTGGCATAGGAAGGTGTTTTTTCAGTGGTGTTCTGTCGCATTTTTTGTGCTCGCTTTCTGTCCATGTTGGTCCTTTGACCTGGTGTTTTTCAATGTCTTTCTAGTTGTTTTTCTGAGGTGTCAATGAGATCATGGACTGGGGGCATTCGAGGAGAGGGAAGGGGCTGCTGCCAAGTGTTCGACATCATTGAATCATTGCTAACTTTGATTTGCCAGAACTTGCGAGTGCTAGATGATTGGATTAGAATGGATTAGATTGCAAAACTTTATACACAGTTACAATCCAGAGAAATTACAGACCAGTCTAGCCGCTAGCAGGTATTTATCAAATATATGTGAGCTTTAGACAAAGCAATGTGTCGATCCAGCGCTGCCTGATGTTCAAAACCCATGCGCTGCTTATGTACTGCATGCGCAGCAGCCGCTGAGACTGGCGACAGCGTCCCTGAGGCTCTTCATTTATCGCAAAGATGCATCGAATCCGGACAGGAAAGACGACATCATAGGCTCCTGGGTCGACATTGAATCATTGGTGTTTGGAGCTGCTGAAGGGTCCAGCAACCGCTGCACCAATGATCATTACCATGTACCTCACTTGGATGTTTTCAGCAATGTCGCACCTCCAACAGTCTAGGGATGCCTAGGGATGTCCAGGGATGTCTAAGGGCTCAGAAGGCCTTCTGCAGCAACGTTGATCTGGCACCTCCCTGCGATGTCCAGGTGTTGTGCTGGTGAAAAAGCTCATCGGCATCTCAGTGGCGCCTCCAGATGTCATTCATGGCCCGATGCCCTGGATGGGCAGCGCCACTATTGGAATATGGGGAAAGAGGATAGATATTAGATGAGATTAGATAGGACATGATACGACAGGTTGGGGAGAGGAAGTAGCTGTTGGAAGATGTATAGGTTCTTTTCCATGAGGAGTAAGAATCTGCAGATTAAGTGGAACCTGCAATGGTTTGGTGCCACAAGGGGCATCATCCGATTCGTTAAGATGATCGTTGCAGCGATACATTTTCAGTCTTGGCGGCATTGGAAGTACGTTTTGAAACATTGTGAGCTGCGACATATCGTTGACAACACACGATTGGTCATTCATTTCCTGGATCTAGTGAGTAGTTCCTGTGCAAGTTGTTTATTTGAGTCTCAACAAGTGCTGCTCCCAAGGGCAATCGAATCTGAAACGTTTCAGAGAGAAACGAAAGCGATACCACTTCCGAATAAGTTTCGACTGGGTAGATTGATCACACATTTCCATCATTTCCTTCTGTGTCTTTGCCGTTGCTGAAGATCTTCACCGCCAGTGCCGAGAACCACCCGAAAGTCACCAAACAACTCACCACGAATCGCTGTACCAAGGTCCGGAGTCGAAGTACAGAATCGTGTCATTGGCACGTTGGTTTTCAGCACCTTTTTAACGGACCGGGTCGGAGATCAGCTGACCACTGGGGAAGCAGTTTAGTTTCAGGAGGAAACTGCGAGGTCTATCAGTTTTTGGACAAGGATTTAGTCCATGGTCTAGCATGGTCTAGTCATGTCTAGTCTAGAAATGTCTAGAATCTAGAAAAAAGATGACATGAATTAATCTGAGTACCTGTGGTGGCATACTGCCAATGATTAGCTGTATAGATCCAGGGTGGAAACGTCTTCGGTTGAACCTTTGCGCATGCCAGGGGAACTTGCTGCACACAGTTAAGCGCCCTGTGGTGCTCAGCCCGTCTGAAAACTTGCTGGCTACGCTCAACAAGTGCCTTGGTCAAACGGACTAAGGCAAATCTTCACTTTCCAGGGTATCTTCGGATGTATCGATCGGATTCCCCACATTGACTCTAGTCACCAATGCTTTATATGTCAAACAACTTGTATACTTTGGAGATCTTATCCTTCGAAAGAGTACCTAGTGCATTCGGTTTTAAAGCTTTTATCCGCTGTAGGAAAGTCGGCGTCGAGGAAAATACCCTGCATCGGAGGAACCTAGGGTGTAGATCAAAACAATTACTTTGTTTGCTTCCTCAAAATTGTGTTGGGATTTCCACCAACCATAGTGTGTTGCCACACTACTTTTGACCCATCACTCAGGTTCCAAAGTGGAACATGCCACCTGGCCGGGTGCCTCTGTGGATTTCGAGGAAGCCTTTGTGGACAATCAGACAGACAGAGGTTGGAGAGTATGAGCCACGTCCACAAGTTCAAAAGTTTTTATTGCCATGTCCCCGCAGGATCCGGCAATGCTTGAAACTTCAGCTTTGAACTCCCCGAGACATGCTAGATGATTAAATGTCTAGAGAAATTATGAGAAATTAACTTCATTCATTCTGTCATCCTCAGAAGGCACAAGGTGGATGCAGGGATCCACTGTCCTGAAAGTTGATCGTACAGTCAATTCCTTTCCGGTTTCGGTATGCTGAAGCAGGTCGTGTCTAGAATGGTTCTACCGTCATGAAATTGATATATTATATAATATAGGTTTCATTGGTTTTCTATGTTATGTTTGTATTCTCAGCCATGGTCATTTCCTGCAGCATTCATGGCTTCTGAGGCCATCATTTCGCCCAAAGCTGATGATTGCATGGAGGCCCTGAGTCGGCAGGTGCACGCGCCGTCGCCAAGGGTCGGCAGACATGTGTGAATGGATGATGAGATTTGTTTCACGGACAAAAGTTTGAAGTGACTCACCACAAGCTCCCAGAAGACTAAGTGATTCATCACAAGATCCCAGAAGCAGACCTTTTGCCTCAGATAAACAAAGTTGGCATAATGGATGATAATAGATGAACGTTTGCATTCATGGATACAGTACCCCAACGGCTGCAGGGATCCCCGTCTTGTTCGGAAGTACATTGAACATACAAAGCACACCGTGTTGAGACAGTTGAGATGCATGTGAGGTTCTTACCATCATGGTGATACGCATTCCATCACATTCCTAGTGATCCGAATGGAGGTTTGATGGCTGATGATTGCTAATCATGGTTGATACTTGTGTGCAAGAATAGCCATCAGCTGGGATCATATCTGGATGGCTCAAGCTCCAAATAGGAGCTGGGGAGCTAGCAGTGCCCCAAATGTAGCCCAGGCTGTCATGATTTGTGGCATGGCTATGCCCCGCCAGGGACAATGTTCACACGCATGCAGAAGCTTGTCGCCGATGGCAGGGAATTTGAAGCCAGGGTCATTGCACACCCGCACTGCCCAGCAGGTAGAGGTTTGCAATGAAATTCCCATCGACTGCGCGCAGATGAGCGTCACAGAGCCACCTTTAGCCATCTTTGAGTGAAGATCCGTATGTAAAGACAGCACTCGACGCTTTGGAGGAAGCCCACAGACTTTTCCAACCCATCGAGCCCAACAGATTTGTGACTGATGTTTACAGCTTCAAGAAAAGTGTAGCAGTGCTTCAGGCAGAGGCACGAAGAGCGTGAACAAATGCAGAAATCGCTTGACTCAACTTTGAAGCGTGCCCCAACATTGGAGAAAGAAATTGTTTCTCTCAAGCGAGGACTGTCAGATTCAACCGAAGAGTGGAAGAGCATGAACATTGTTGTTCAATTTGCCTAAAAGTGAGATACCATGCCAACATGCATGCTGCACGACATGTTTAAAAAAAAACGGTCGGAGAAAACTTGTTTGCTCCATGCCCTCTCCGTCGAAAACAGACAGTAGCTTCCATGGAGATGCTTTTGTGAGTTTGCAGAACGTGGCCATTGTCTCGTCGCCCTCTTCGAGTGGTCTACCCTATGATGCTCCGTGGCGGACCACTGGATGTAAGCTAGATTACTTTGGGAAGAACGTCGCTGTTGTGTTCTTTGGGTGATGCTTTCTCGTAACAATTACTGCCTGGCAATCCGCAATATGATGCGTTTGCCGACTCCACACATGGTGGTGCTGGCGAACGGGGTAACCTGCTGACTGCCAAAGGCAGCCAGATGCAAGGTGTACAGACAGCATGGCTCATCAAGCTGTTTGCTAAGGGCAAGTTCGCTATTGGATTGGCAAGACACCGCACCGCTCAGAAATATTTAATGCCTTCGAAGTAAGCTACAACAAGCTACCAATGGCTCGTTTCCGGGCAAACATGATGATTTTGCTGCGCTTGGGGAGTGGGGGATACTGGGCCCATGGACAGCCCCATGTGCCCCCGCCTTGCAGTTGCAGGTTTCAATCCCGCTAGATGCGCGACCAACGATGTTTTGTTCTTTGGAGGATGTGATTGAGGACTGCCACCCTGCAGATTGAAACTTCAGTCTCCGGTTCAATGAGCTTTCGCATGGGAATGCTTTGAGTCTGCAAAGCAAGAAAGAACATGTTTTGTTTGAATCGAGTAGCGGAAAAACTCTTTGAACCCCGGAAAGCGTCTGTTGAGCTAAACAATTGCCTCTCAGTGAGATATTCAGAGCTGTTGCGATGCAGTTTCTAATGGTACATGTTGGTACTGTAGGCAGGCTTCACTAAGTCCTTGAAGCAACATGAGAGCGTGACCCCGAGCAGGAGATGCTGAAGGAAGAAATCTATGATGAGGAGGCAGGAGCTGCTCTAGGTTGGTAAGCATGTCTTCCAAAGCCTTGACGATCTACATGTATTTGTGACTAGAATTTCAAGACATGCTATGAATTGCTATACATATTATATATAGATAAATGTGTATATTTATATATGTATAATATTTATATATATATATATTATGTTTTAGCTCTTGTGGAACTTATCACTTCTTAACTGAGACACTTGAAAGGGAGTTTTGGGAAGACTTGAGAAAGGGATCCTCATGCGTAAGAAGTAAATTCTTTTCAGGGAGATGTGAGCAGCCAGCCATCAAGGGAAGGATGGCAGGATTTGGCAAAAGCCTCAAGGCTTCGGATACAGATGCCTTGCTTCAATGAAACATGCTCAGCGGCATGGTTTGACAGAGATGTGACAACTCGGTCCGATGGTTTGCACCTGCAGAGACCTCTAGAGCACGGTGACCAGATGCATCGGGGTCTGAACTTCATCAGAAATCGGTCCGCCCAGCTCTCGGCAGGACAAAGAGCTTCAAAGACATGCACCCGTCAAAGAGCACGAAGAATCTTCTCCAGCCAGGAGGTGTGCTTGGAGTGCAACATGAACTGCCTGCAGTTCAGGGAATGAAATGCATAGAAGCTCTCAATGTGTGCATCGAATTTTCATTCCGTGGCTTTGCTGAAATGCTGTTTTCAAAGCTATGCATTGACTGAACTCAATTATAACAGACTACAGTAGCAGTGTGGTAAAGACTATCAATTCATTTTTGAGCATGGCTGCATTCAGTCACTCAGACGAGGGCACGCAACCTGATGCTCAACATCAAAGTTGGACGACGATTTGATTCCAGGCCCAGCACAGTCAGGCAAGGTACGTAGAGGTCTAGTGGAGGTCTATGTAGAGGATTTAGAGGTCTAGAAGTGTCGGTTCATGCGCATCAGAGATCATCAGAGTGCAAGTATGTGAAGAGTTCCTTGTTGTTTGAAAGTCTGGTGCCAGGAGTGGTTTGAAACTCAAAGCATCAAATCCTTGTCCAATTTTCCCAGTTCTTAGCTGATTAACGGCATGGCAAGCTTTCGAAAGTGCTTCGTGGGGTTACTGACATACTCAGTAGGTGGCCACTAGATTGCGGTACACAATACTGGTAGGCATACGACGTGAGCCAGCAACATAGCGTACATCACGATCATGATCCGTTTCAACGATGAACATCCACCACATTAAATGAGCTGGCTGTTCAATACCAACAGTCACCAAGATTGGGTGGGTAAATATCCCGAGCATTCCCGAGCGAAGTTACCTAGCCTGTTCATTTACGTACAGCTGTGAAGCGCCAGCGGTATTTGACCCATTGTTGTGAACGGACACTGAAGGCAAATGCTGATTGAAGGCGCTTATATGATTATTGATGGTTAATCACAACCATGATGGTTAATAATGAACTGGTTCGTCATAAGTAGGTTAGTGAATGGCACGCTGTCCTCCTTGCATTGCAGTTTAAGCTGTCTTGTTGCATGAGGTTTCGACGATCCATGTCCGACTGCGGTGAAAAGACCTTTGGCGAGAGCCCAGGTTGTAGATTTGACGACATGACTTTTGGCTCATTTGTACTCCTAGGTGTTATTTAAGGGGGTCAAAATCAGCCAACAACCAATGATCTTGTAGCGATCAATGACGTTTTCGAAACTTGTTCCTTGGGTTGGAGCAAGTGTGGGATGTTTGGTCGAAGTGATCTTTTTTCCTCTTGAAATGATACAATTGGATCAGTGGCACGTACACGGCTACAAGTCCTATGCAGTGTTGGTGCATGAGTGGTCAGGGTACCCTCAGATTCATTGATCGTAAGCCTGAATGAGGGTCAAACATTCCCTTCCTATAATTGGTGTTCTTTCTCTAGGATGAATATACTCCAAATGCCATATTAACGCAACTGGTTCTACAATAAGGCTTTACATTACATATTTTGCAGAAGAATATAGTTATTCAATCCCTATTAGATCTATTAGCGTAAAACCCTATTATTCCACATTATTCCTTGTATTCACTGTCTTGACGGGCAATTGGTGACTAGCCATATCCAATACAACCAATTTTGGCATGTTTCCAATGGGCGCTCCAGCAAGCCTGGGCGGTGAGATGTCTTGAGCCACCTTTCCAAGCAGCATGCGTTTTGGCGTGGATATACATGGTGCGTTCTGAAAACAGGGGACCCTAAAAATGGCTGGTTTGTTACTATAAATGATTGATTAATTCAGGATGATTGGGGTACCCCTCCATATGTTTAATTTGATCATTTGCACCTCAGAACAATCCAAGTGGAAGATGGTGCACAAGGATGACGATGATGAATCAGGATAGTGGCCTCAAAAGGTGCTACTCACACATCTCAGCTCAGATAGGCCCGAGATGACCCAAGTTGAGTGGGTTCATTGTTGGTTTACTTCTACCGAAGTTCTACCCATTGCGGACGGAATCTTTGTGCTTAGGACAGCAGCTATGTCCATGGACATGGCGGAGATGGGTGAAGGCATGGCGAGCGGCATGGCGGCTCAGTTTCGGACACGGCCAAGTTTTGTTGAGTTCATGGCGAGTCTGCAGAGGCGAAAATCAAACCTTGGAGGTGATGGAAACAGCAGAGAACACAAGCGGAGAGGAAGAAAGAAGAAAGTATTGGAAAAAGAAAATCTTAGGCTGTTGATGATTGATGACCGTCAAAATTGAATCATGCCAGGAAGGCATGCAAGAAGAGATGAATGAATTGAGGAAGCAACGAAAAGGGAACGAGAGAGCAAAGGATGGAGGGAAGAGAGGAAGGAGAGAACACTTGTTAATTTGCAGAGGTCTGACACAGAACGAAAATTGTCAGCTTTAGTAGGAATATGTTCGAACCATACTGCGAAACACATGACCAAGTTTTACTTCCAAACTGCTGCGCCGAAAAGAAGAATGAGGCTGCTTGTTCCAAGATACAGCAAAGCCTAAGCAACTACTTGTACCAGTCTATGAGAAAGACCTGCTCCGCTCTGCAACCCGAAGAGGATGCAAAGACTACAGCCTGATCTAAACATCAAAAGGTCATAGAAAAATATAGGAACAAGCAATGTTTATACTGTAGGAATTATTAGAACAACATAGAAGGTCATGGTTTACACCCAAGTTTGCGCTTCCCCATGAAGCGGAATCGCGGCCCCTGCCGTGGTGTTCCCCCGATGGCACAGTTGGGTGACCTGGGCCCGCTTGAATCAACACGGGAAGATTCGCTGAGTTTGCGCAAACAATCAGGCCATGACCTTGGCAGCATTGGTCCACCTTGGGGATGGGCATCAAAAAATATTGTTATTATGATTATGATTATTACTGTTGCTATTATTATCATTATTATTAGGATCCAAAAAAATGATATTAGCATCAAATACACCTTGATCAGTTCCGTTTTGGTTTCTATCATTAGACATTGGATGACATTGGTCTTCCTTTTTTGAGCTAAAATCATGTGACTTGTGACTTGCCTGTTTATTGCTGTTTCTTGGCTTTTTATTGTTTGTGTAGTCTGCTCTCGGTCGTTGAAATCCGAACCGCTAGTAGAAACTCAATATCTTTCTTCATCAGCAAGTGCATTTGCATACTCAATGATGCTATATCATACTTTTAATTATACATTTACGATGTATAGACATGCCATACATCATGCATACATCATTGCATGTGATTGTTGCGTATATCGGCCTGTTTGTGCAGAAGTATTCATTCATGGATATACGCGTTCGAGCGAATTCACGTATTTACATTACATGTCCATGTTTCATGTCAGTTTTGGTATATTGTGTATCCGTATTGTTCATGTATTTATTTATATAATATATATATATATATATATGTATGATCATGATGTACATAAAGATGTGCAGGTTTATGTAAGTATCTACAAGCATACACATGAAGTTGTTTGTGTTGCCTTTGTTTCCACAGATGAACAAGTAATGCTAGCACAGACATACATACATACATACATACATACATACATACATTCATACATTCATACATTCATACATTCATACATTCATACATTCATACATACATACATACATACATACATACATAGATACATAGACATACATACATAGACATACATAGACATACATACATAGTCATATACATACATATAGACATATATTTTTTTATATATTCAGACATACATACTTGCCTAAACATGCATACCATAGTTTCGGCGTAACATAGAGATACATGTGCAGACTTGCCTAAAACTGCTGTACATACAACTTGCATTTACATTCTGAGAAGCACATTCTCACGGGAATGCATAAGCAAGACTTGTATATTTGTACATTTCGTGGACTTAAATGCAGATTTCTGTTGCCGTTTGGATGATCTCCATACGTGCAGACATGTAGGCATTGCAAAGTCCTGGGTTCCAACAGATTTCAAAGCTGCGCTCTCTATACTAAGGTGATGCCACAGCTTTAATGTCCCCAGATACCCAGAGGCGTAATTCGGGTCGCGGGAGGTGACAACATGTGACAGTCCCGGCTAAGCTGGTGATCAACTTGAAGCTTACACTGTTTTGCATTCGGCTAGGCCACCAATAGGTAGTTGGGTTAGAAACTCAAGTCGATGGCACCAACGGCGCCAACGGCACCAACGGTCCAATCCTGCTTTTACAACAGTGTTGGCAGTGCTCAGGTGACTATGTGTTTCCTGAAGATGTTGTTCTAAGATACTGTGGAGCCGAATTGCAATAGCACCCGCGTGCAATCATTGACAAGTGGCAGAGCATGTGAGTTTCGCATCGAATCCAACTCACAGAGTTGCCCGAGTTGACATACTTCCTTCTGAGAAGAATCTCTTGCTGTGAGAAGGGACATGACTGGAGCGTACAGGAAAAAGAAGAGCGCAAAAGGCAAAAACGTTTGGAAAGCATTCACAGAGCCAGGGCCCTAAGAGCAGAAGATCCTCAGTGTGTCAGCTGACAACTGTCGTGATGCTGAAGTAAGACCGAGGTTGCCATCGAAGATGTCCGACCACTTCAGCGGCGGCCTGAGAACTTCCACGTAGAGTCTAAAACTTTCACATTTTTGGAGCCTTTCATTTGTGGGTGGGTGTGCGTTTGCAGACATGCTTCTGCTGATTTTCGCTGTTGTTCATTGACTTGGGCAATACGCCATGTATTGTTGACCATCAAAAGTGTATATGGGACTATGCGGGTTACGGAAAATGTTCAGTAATTCAGCCAAGGCTGACACTTTTTTCAAACAGGCTTGAAGCATCTTGAAGCCTTGAAGTGCCCTTCCAGATACAATGTACTTGATTATACTCGTGGTTGGCCACGAAGATGATGCGAGTCCATGTGAGACATGGCTTTGTTGGTGGTAAGTTTCACCAACGACAGTTCCCAATGAGTTCCCAAGGTCAAATCAAAGAGCCAGGACATGCACCCTACACACGCGAGCTTCCCGGAGCTGCGGGTTGAACCTTTCGTGAGACAGTGTTCACATATTAACCAACCAATCAGGGTGGATCATAACCAAACAAACTATAGGGAAAACAATGGTCAATGATAGGGGAACCAGGGATACAGGGTTTTGACCCATAACCATATGTTTGTAGATGTTGTGCTCATGCTGTGCTTCTTTTCTTCATGAGAAAAGACCAGTTGAAAGGCTTAGAAGGTCCACTGATGTATTTGTGTCTCAAACATTGCGTTACTATTTGCAAAATCGCTGTATAGTGGTGTGTATGCTGGTGCGACTCCATGTCTTGAAAAAAAAGTGTGCTCCCTTTGCTGGTGTCATTTCAGCTCCGAGGCATGTGAGAAGCACCAGGCCCGAGTCCCAGAGAAGTTGTCCTTTGTTGGATCTGACATTGCGCGAGTCTGCGAAGAGGATCCCGGATCGTCACTTGCCCGGCACATGCCGTACTGCATTCCCCGAAGCTGCAGGATGGGCAGCCCAATGAAGTTGCCGTGTGAGTCGTGGTAGCACTTTTTTAACGACAAGATGTGCTCAGAGGGTCTTTGGTGGCCTCTCTCCTTGCAAGTCTTCACAGGGCAAAGCTGAGTTGGAGATCTCTGGAGTCTCCAACACAAAGACATTACATAAGTCCACAGATATGCAGAAGTCATCAAGGCTACCTGACTTGCGCAGTAAAGACTTGCAATGGAGACTTTAGTAATCCCACAGCCATCCCACAGCGGTAGCGGCCATGGTACTTGGTATTATGTCCGCTGTCAAGAGAGATGGCCGAATAGTTTCACTGCGCGCCCGAGGCGTATTGGTTTTGAGATTTGGGAAAAGCTTGCTGCATTCTGCTGCATTCTGCCAGAATCGCCTTGGAGAGCCACATCCACACTTGACAGAAAACTCATGGATCTACTGATTTTCATTCGTGAAGCGAACAAATTCAATATCCAGGGCTCCTTCCCCTGTATCTCCTGTTGCGTCAGTGACACAACTAGCATGCCAAGAATCAGATCAAGAATGAATGAGAATGATGAAAATTCATTCCAGGTGACCTTTCAACTACCATGAGGATATGGCTATGGGTCAATATTAACCAACCAATAATGGGGGATAATGACCAACCAATAATAAGGTACACCAATGGCTAATGGTAGGGGAACCAGATGTTTGCTTCGCTGGCATTTTGCTCGATGGTCAGCTGAAGGCTCTGAGAATTAGGGTCATTGCTGTTGTTTTCAACGAACGTTAAGGGTTGAAAAGACGTAAAGAGTTGACTGTGCAGTCACCCAGTCACAGAGCAAATATGTTTGTATGAAGAACTTACACGGCTCCAGATTTTACATTCTGGGTTTGATTTTTTGATTGCCAGTCATTGCCATATTGATTAATTTGATGACTGGTCAGTAAGTGACTTGCTGTGCCGCCATGAAGCGTTGGTGACATGGAGGAGGTTTCTCCAGCTCATTCCAGGACGTCAAAATATGCGTCGTTCAGTCCAAAAAAGGAGGAGGACCAAACGAAGGTCGATACGGTGGAAATCACCTACCTTGATCCTGTGTCCCAGAAGCTTTCCAATAAGGATGTTTTTCTGGATCCAGACTCCTGGTCGAGAAAGCACAATGAACTGCGATTCCTGATTAGCGCCGATTTGGTCAACCTGGTCTCTGAATCCCACGCAGCACGTCAAGCGCGCTTTAGGACCGGGTTGACTTTTCAGTGTTTTCGACTTCTAAAAGAGAAGATCACTGATCACCAATCCAAGAATATGCCTATAGCCTATGGATGGCTATGGTATGAGTAGAAGACGTGGTAAGAGCACCGCCTCGCAGTGCTACGGGACTTTCATTAGTTCGTTGTGGTTGGTCAGTTGATATGGGAGCTGCCAGTTTGACTTTCCCAGAGGACATATTCCATGTATTCTTTCCATTGTGTACATATATATATAATATATATATATATGTATTAAATATATTAGATATTATGAGATCCTGACAAGATCAGGTTTGATGGTAGCAGTCGCAATGCAACACAGAGGAGTAGAAAGTCCATTGCTGGATCTTGTCACGGTGGCAACTCCTCAGCTTTGCCACAATAAGCCCTCCAGCCCTCGAAGTTGAAACAGACCATACAGTATACAGTTGTGACATATATCATATAATCATTGGAGCTCTTATTGGACATGATGAGTGTGATTAGGATTCAGCAAAAACAGTTTTGCAAAATTGTGCACAATTTTGCATAAGTGTATCTGGAGAATCTGTAGAGGAAAGCAAAGAAACGGCTGGAGCAAGCGCGTTTGGCCTTCCTGGTCGACCTTTGGAAGCTCAGAGGCCTTGTTGAGCGGATGACGCGAGCAGCAGAAGAAGATGGCCCGGAGACTTCCGCTGGCGTTGTGTCAGAGTCATGCCACGTCCACTTTTTTGCACCTTGTTGGACATGACGGGTATTTTGTTTATTTTTTGTTTCGAGTTCGTAAATGAGCAATTTTGTTTTCAACTCACAGGAGCTAATGATGAGGAATGATGTGCCTCCAGACATTCCACGAGAGTAGAGCAATCGATAACGATCCGTTATTCATGAGGCAGGTGGAAGCCTAGAATACTGGAACACTGATTTAAGCTGAAGGATCAGAGCGATTTTGCTTCAGCCCCTGCACTTTTGTCATGGATTTTTTTCCCACCGGGTGATCCAAGCCTTCCAATAGCATCAATTCCTGCATAGGTGCCGGAGCTTTACTTCGACGACCATACCCTTGAATGCCTGAAACGCGCAAGTGATGTGTTTCTGAAGCATTTGCTGGATGAGATGGAGCTCATGCAAGAACGTTTAGTTACCAAGCTTCAATGGGAGTGAAATGGAGTACTTTCGTTTCAATTCTGTTCTTTACCCTACGTGGGAAGACAAGACTAAGGCGTTGTAAATTGTAAAGCACCAGTGTTTAAGACTGGCTTCTAGTATGTAGTGTGATTGTGCATTATTTTGTAGATACGATACTATATATATCTACCCTGATCTTCAACAGCGAGTTATCTTTGACATTTTTTACTATTGTGTTTGCAATTCTGTATTTGTTTATTTTAGATATTTATAAATACCAAAGGTTTACCGGTGTTTTTGCATTTTACAGATTCTACCAGTGTTTTTTTGCCAGTGTTTACCAATGTTTGTTGTTTTATCGCTGTGTTTTGCTGCAAAACGGTTTGAATAAACTCACCCAAGGATCTGCTTGGGGGGAAGAACTGGCGCAATTTGCTGAGCTATGCGCTGAAATTCATGGCTACGACCGAGATTGGTTCCATGCTCATGGATGCCATCCCAAATCCCAAGACCCGAAGGATGGTGGAGAATGCCATCACCCGTGGATTGTGGGATCAGATGGATGAGATAGAACCGGTCGTGCAAGAGCTGGAAGAGGAGATGGAAGACTACAATGCACCTGGCCATCACTGTTGTGTCGTGCGAATGTGTTTGTTTGGCTTTTTGAACTTAAACCATCTTTAACGTTCATTCAGTTTCCTCACTGAGCCTTTGAGATACTTGAAGGATCAGATCATGGCAAACTCCCCTCATGTATACTGTATTGTACTAGTAGTTATCAAGACGAATTCAACATTTGAATGTCATCGAGGTGCATAGGCTCATACTATCTCATTGCACTGTGTTGTCAAATGCTCCAACTGCTGGGGGCTTGATGTCTTCAGTGTTCAAATCCAAGCTCATTGTGTAGCAAGTATTTTCATGCTCGAGCATTCATCCCCGAGTACCATGTGATATGGTCGCTGGCCGTCGCCCAGCGAAGTTCTGCCTCCAAAACTAGCCAGGTTTGAATTCGCACCCTGATGCATGCAGTTTGTTGGATAGTTCTTGAAAGAAGTGCTGAACAAGTACCAAAGAATCATCATGGATCATCTAAAGGTTGTCACAGTGCTCTTTGACCTGGTTGACTGAGGCACGTTTTGACTCCGTGCAAGAGGACATTGCCAGAAAGTTGGCTCAAATCAGCAGCTACAATGAGCGACACTTGCAGGCCGTGACCAGACTGGAGGAGAAGGATCCAGACGTCCCAGCGGATTCTGACTCAGATGTGTCTTGGAGGCTTCGGTACAGTGTTTGATGTGTTTCTTTCTTTGCCTGATTTTGAAGTATGCCGACAATATTTGACATTTGCATGTTGATCAATGGGAATCTTAGCATATCTTAGCAGGATTTTACTGATTTTTAGCTTTGTTACCTTTTCAATGCATTGAGTTAGTTCTCGTTCTTGCTATAAAAGCAATTTTGCACCCACTTCTCGTGACCTGACCCTTGAAAAGTTGTAGCCTTGCAGCTTGCAGTCTCTTGAGTTCCAAGTGAGCACCAAGTTCAAAGGTGCCGGAAGTTGAGGAGGAGGAAGAGGAAGAGGAGGAAGACGAGGATTCCGAAGAAGACGAAAGCGCTACGTCCAGCACTTTGGAAGCTCTGACGCATCCAGCGTGTTGGGCAGCAGACGTCGGCTGTTGATTTTTTGGTGCCTAGCTTACCATCAGAATTGTCACTATCCAACCCAACTGGGAATTTACATGCCACAAACAGTCCAATAGGACCCAATAGAGTACTCCATGGTACTCCCTTTGAAGTAATAAGAGATCTATGAAAGCGTCTTGACCACCGCTTGGTGGTTCTTTCATAGATGTGTTGGTGAGTCCCACTCACTGTTTGCTTGCAAGCATTGCTGGAGTTCCAAGTTGCGCAAACATTCTGCTGAAC
>VSDK01001536.1:380192-411267 GCA_009767595.1 Symbiodinium kawagutii
ATATATTATATTATTTTATAAAATATTAATTATAAATTAAAATTATAAATATATAAATTATTAAATTTAAATTTAATTAATATGCTTTATTTTTTAAAATTATAAAATATTATAGATTTATTATTTTTTAGAAAATTTAAAATTATATTAAATATTTAAAAAAATTATAAATAAATTAATTTTAAATTATATTAAAATAATTAATTTATAAGATTTTAAATATATTTAGATTAAAAAAATAAATAAAATATTTAAATATATTAATAAAAATAAAATATTAAATTTTAAATATTTTTTTAAAAAAATTTTAGAAATTTTAATATAAAAATTAATTATGGTTCCGAAATTTAGGAAAATTTAATATAAAAATTTATTATAATTCCGGGAATATACATTAATTATTTAAAAAAAAAAAAAAATTAGGAAGACCAGTGTAGAGACCGGGTGAGATTCCCAATGGTTATGTTATGGTATTTAGGTCTGGTTCCGCAGGGTTTTTTAATGTAATATTCAAAATATCCCGTTATGGGAGGTTCCGGTACAGTATTTAGATTAGGCTTAATGAGAGAGATGTTCCGTTGAGTGGTAAATGATAGGTGTTAGGCGCAAAAAGGGTTATAAATAAGTTATGTGTAATAATGACACATGGCAGTATGGAATGTAAGGAAAACGTTTTTTTTCAGAATTAAAATCCTGAATTAACCAGAAATATATCGGTTTAGATTATTTTACCAAGTCAAGGTTGGCCATCAATAAATCTGAAAAGAGGTATACCGGCTTCACACAGGCTCCGCATACAAACTGTAATGCTGTTGGGGATATCACTTGAGTTCATTTTTTTACGGCTAGGTAATCTAGTTTGGTTTACCCCCTGGTATTTGTAATTGTAGTTTTTATGATGAATCATACATATATTTCTGTACTATATCTTCTAAATAAGTATAAGGTTTAATAGATCTATGTATTTCATTTTGATTTCCCGAATTAGGAATATCAATCAGTAAGTTGGTGAAATTCTGTGCATATATGTAGAATTTGTTTGATTTCTGGTAAGTTTTGTTAGATCGCATGTTTTCTGCCATGCATCTTGGAAACAGCTCATAAGTAAAGTTCCTTGATGTTATTGTTGTTTACAAAGGACCAATGAAGACATGTTGTACAATCAGCTAAAGACCATTTGTTTCACCATCCAAACAAGGGAAGTGTCTATTCCAATCAAACTCTACTAAGCATTGCTACCACGCGCTGCTTGTCCATGACTTTGGGCCCCTCACTGAATGGGTGTCATGCTGCTACTGGGACGCTCTCCTTGACCTCAAAACGCCGGAACTTTGGAAGTTCTTTTCTGTCAAAGCAAAAACAACAAGAAACAACATGAAACCACATGAAACACCATGAAAGCAACATGAAACCACATGAAACAACCACTGTGCCCAATAGAAACTGACAGTGGACCCCTTGTGACAGCCCTGGGCTTCGGACGGTAACACTGCACTCGGTGCAAGCGTTCTGCCATCTGCTGATTCTTCACAAGAAAGGCCAGCTCCGCCTGTGTCGCTTCCGAGTAACAGGACGACTTGACGGCAGCTCCTTGGAGCACGACTGGGCCACGGACTCCCTTGGCAAAAGTTGAGCCAATGACATTGTTGGCATAGCGTCCAGGGACAAAGCCTGCATATCCTGCGCCAAACACGACACCAGTGTGCCAGGAATTTGAGCAGCAAAGGTTGATCATTCATCATGGAGAGATTTTCACATGTTTTCACGATCTTTCAGCATTTTCATGATGTGTCATCATAATGTTTTCATCATGGAGAGATTTTCCCCCAGATACCAAGATCTACCAAGCTAAACAGCTGCATTTCAGGGGCATCTAAGGGCTGTCCAAGCTGATGCTGTCCATGGGCGTTGGGGGAGGGGGCTCCTGGCACTTCAGCCCCAGGAGCTGGACCTTAGCCAAGCGGGTCCGCAACGGGTCCGCAACGGTCGTGGTGAAGCGACCTGTTGAAATTTGTTGAACATCACATGGCGAGTTGGGTCAATATGAACCAACCAACCAACCAATGGTTAATGGTTATTAATAGGGGATAACAACCAACAATAGTAGCGGATATACCAACTATATATGGCGAGTTGGGTCAAGCAGTTAACCAGCAATAATTGTGGTTACTAACCAACAAAACTATAGGGAAAACGAGCTGGCTAATGATAGGGGAAGCAGGGGGACTAAGGGTTTTGACCCACTGCCACATTCCTTCATGCTAAGGTAAAGCTTTGTCTCCAAAATTCCTTCACTTGTGAAATTCCAATGGACAGCAACCTTATTGTTGCATGGACAGCAATTCTCCAATTTTTGTTCAAGTTTGCTGTTCGTTTTGGTGCTCACTCTAATGTCCATTATGTTGTTCTTGGGAATCGATGGGAATCCATGGCAATCCATTCGAACTGACTGGAATCCATGGGAATCCCCACCTTCGAATGATCGGCCAGCGTAGATTCTTGGCACATGCCCAGTGCTGCGCATGTGCCCCTGTCACAGAAAAAGGCAACTTTGAATTGAGCAGGCAGACAACTCGATGTGACCTTGATGTTAAGTCAAAGCTCCCCGTCATTTGATAAGTCAAGAATTGAATTGTCAAAGACATATCCATAGCACTCCATAGCACTCCTCATTTCTACCCCAGGACGAGGACTGCCCTCTGTGCAGCCATGTGCTGCCTCGATCATCGCCCTTTCATTGGCTTTCTGAAAGGTCAGGGCATGCACATTTTCGGACACCTTCCCAGGCCTAGGCATCTCGCAACTTAACCGTGTCGCAACACTCAACAGACTAACTTCAGATCTCAAAATGTAGAAGAAAAATGCATTTCTAATACATTTCAATACCTTTCTAGTAATACCTTTTTGTTTTGCTGATGGGATGTTTTTTCACGCACTTTGCCAAGTCATTCTCCGTGAACGCAGTCGAAAGTGTCTAGAGTTCACCGTCAGTTCTATCAACGGAATTGATCACATCAAGGTCTGAAATGACAAGTGTTTCTGATCTGTGTGTAGACAATTCGATCGTATCAAAGATTTGTCTAGCCTTCATACCATACGCATTCGAAGTACTGTAGCAAGGCATCTGTCCATCCTCAGGCCCCTCAGGCCGTTGCACATAGCCAGTGTAGCCAGGCAAACCAGTAACACTGAAGGCGCCAGCCTGGCCGGGGCATCCTGTTGGCTTAGGATGTAGCCTCCAGCGATGCAACAAGCATGAAGCATTTGTGAAGCGGGCTTCAGGTATCATGTTCATGTTTTCATTGGTGATACCAATTTCCACCATGTGTTCATTGTTTTTCCCTCACATTTTAAGTATCATGTTCATGCATTCATTGGTGATACCAATAGCTACCTATCGCAAAGATAAGCATTGGTGACCCAGTTCGTGTGTTCATTGATGATACCAATAGATTTTTGAGACACCGTTGGAGGTGATTGGCGGGAGGTGGGAGGGATGTAGCAATGAAGGGAAGTTTCTTTGTACGTGGTTTTAGGTACCATGGGTGCCCAAATTGCCATACAATGTTCTGAACATGTTTAGGATTGAGACACTACAGTTCTCGGCCCTACACGATTTACGAACATGGCTTTTAGCCAAATCAAAATGCGAATTGCAATGGCTTTTATGCGCTTTTCATTTGGCGGAGCCAGTCTGGAGGCTTTCATAGCAAAAAGTTCATACCTCAATTCGCCGCTATCATACGGAAACCAACCAAAAATATGTTCATAAATACTACTAGTAATTAAGACAAAAATACTCCAGGATACTTTAATACATGCGAAGTTCATTACGACTATCTGCCGTAAGCGTGCCTTGTGAATTCCGAAAACTGTGTTGACAGTCTCTGCCACAGCGAGTGTTCAACAAATTTCCACATGAGAGAGAAATGCATTGAACAGTGGAAATGTTTCTTTTTAGACATTCCAGAAAAAACATATAACAACACATTGATGCAAACTACTTGGAGCTCTCCAAGGCATCCCATCTTTCCTTCAGATCCACCCCATCAGTCCTGAGGTAAAAGAGTTGCGTCCTCGGCTGCCGTTGGAATTTGGCCAATAAACCATTGAACAAAAAGACAGCTGAGATTCTCCAAGTTGTTGAACATGACCCCAAAAAATGTCTAACCTCGAACATGACTAGTACACATCAAACGCAAAACACAACAGCCTGGCATAGAACATCATTTGTTAAACAATACGTTGCTTTCAGGTCGTGGCTGTCTCATGTTTGAGTGCTTTTCAATGGGGTCAGGTTTTCCTGGCATTTTCTTGAAACACAATCCATCTATGAACAAGTATCTTCTATCTTCTTCTATAAGAGTACAAGCAAAACTAATCACATCATAAGTTCTTGCTACTATCAACCAAACATAATCAAACATACTCAAACATCAAGCAAATGACCTCAGTTCTTGCTACATCTTGCTACTCGTTTGATCCCGCTGAACTCCATGGACCACCAAGGCACTGGAGTTCGTGGCTGACGAAGTCTCGGGGGGACGATCATCAGCTCGCCCTGGACGAGGCGCCGCTAAAAAGGTTGCACTATGTTGCACTATCCCGGAAAAAATCAAGGCCTACCGGGCTTCCCATGGTCGAGACATGTCAAGACTGGCTCCTGTTTACAAATCAAGGTCCAGAGTTGTCAGAGAATTGGCTGGATTTCAGCTGTAGGCTGATCCATGCATGAAATTCACGAAAAAAATGAACACCTGGCTGGATCACATTGAATCACACGGCCTTCGAGGCAGTTGAAGCCGTACTCCCTGCAGCACTCATCCGACCTGCGTATCTGTCAACGTCATCCGCGACGTTTGTGTTTGATAAACTTTGGATGGCTAGACACCAAGACGAACTTTGAGAACAGGCACTGCGCTGGTGTCACTTTTGTCATGCTTTGCTGATGTTGTTTGTTGTTGCTTTCAACTTTGGAGTCTCACCATGAGTCGACATGACAGGTTTGCGGACTATTGCCATCAGGGTCTTGTTGAAGATTTCGTTGGTCCATTACTGTCAAATCCTATACAACTGAATGACCATGATCCACTCAAGGCCAAGTATGGTAGAGGTATGTATCACACACAAATAACACTTTCGCATTTCACCAGCACCGAGGGACGAGTTCTGTAGGGTACTTTCTGATGCAAAGTCGGAGGATGTCACTGGAACTGTCCCATCTGGTGGCCGACCGAGGCCTTTGAGGAAGGTGTTTCTGCGTTGTTTACCTGTGTCTTGGAGGTCTCCCACGTGTCTCCCGGGCTTCCAATTCCAAGATATTCCAAGTGACTTTGTCGGCTGCCAACACTCTGCCCACTTCGACCTGAACCATGACACTTCAACCATTGCAGCCATCTTTTTTTGAGGATGGGGAGTTGTATCTTTGGATCTATGTTTGCAAAGTAACCTACGAGTCACATGTCGATAATGCTTCTGCTTACCTGTCCAGCATCGTCGCACGAAAGCAACAAACAGCCGAGAGACATGCCTCACCCGGCACTTACAAATTCGCCCAATATCATTGGAGTAAACCTGATCCTGTCAAACCAACCCGACTGATGAGATCCTTCAAAGGCGTGGTTAACAATGGTTCACAATAGTAAATAGTGGCTAATCATGGTTTGGAGCAAACAGAATGAGGTCCCAGATTCGAAGCACAAATCAAGTGAAGCTTTGCAAGAATGATGAGGCCCGCGTAGCTAGCAACTTTTCTTATTCAGAATGATCATTCAGTGGTTGGGGGCACCGGCATCTATGAACATGAACGCAATTAAGCATATATGATCAATCACCATGATTCAGCGTCACTCACCATCATTGACCTTTGACCACCTACTAACCGCACCATTCACCACTACTAACCATCGTTCGTTGACCATTGTTAAGCTAACCATTGCCTACCACAACATCCACAGCTACCCATGGCACCCAACTGAGAAGCCAGCAACTACTTGTGCTCGTTGCTGGCCGCTGCTCCATGTCCTGAACTTCCAAGAAAAAGGGCTCCACCAATCACTTCCATGACTTCCATGACTTCCATATCTTCCCTCTGATGCATGTACTGCAGTTGGCAGCTATTACATGGAGATATATGGAGATATTGATTGCCACCATTCAGATTCCATACCCACCACTACCACTATCAATGTCAATACTCATGACCAAACCTCAAGGGAGACATAGCCATCCCTTACTAAATCGGGGTTTCTGGGGGATTATGTACGATCAGCGGAAGGGATTAGTAGTTCGATCCACTAAGGAACACTTTGCAACCACTTTTAGGTGCTGGTCAACATCTTGCCTTCAAAGCCAAACTTAGTTAGTGGACTAGTGATGGTTGGCTGAGAACCATGGTTAATTGGCACGGTTTCACCTCAATCATCAAACCAAATATGTCAATTCTCCTCAGTCTGTGACCCCTGGCAGACCTCCACAACAGGTAGGTGAAAAGGCAGGAGAAGTAGATTCAAACAAAACCAATGTTCAGAGCATGTAATGTAGTTGTTGACGAGGGTGTTGTTTGGAAAGCAACATGGGTGTTGAGTTGATTTCCAACGGTTGATGTATCTTCTCTCGTGCAAGTACTTCAGTGAACCAATGAAACTGCCTTGAGCCACACAAATGCCAGTGAACATGGAGTTCTGCTCCAATCATTCTGCGTGCCTCCACTTGCTATGGCATCTATGATTGAGCCATGTTGTACGGTTCCTTGACAGTATTGTATATCTGCGCCACTGTGTCGCTCAGTCCTCAACATGCAAACCAGGCTTTGTGTCATAGTTATTGTCATAGGGGCACATTTTGAACTCATAACTGTGATGGATGTTTTTGTAGTCAAACAGCCACTTTCATTGCTCGTTTTCTCATCAACACATGCAGCGACAAGTTCAGTACTAAAGACTCCGTGAACAATGATTTCTAATACAGTAATGCATCATCAATCATGCCTTACTACACTACTACATTACTACTGCATCATCGATGATGCCTCAATGATTCCTTACTTGCTTTGAATTTTACATGTTTCAATCGTTCACCTTCAACAACTGGCAGCGTTCTGTATAATTCTTTATCCATGACAGTTGGCGCGTGTAAGGAGACACAGTGACTGCAAGCCACCTCTGATCTTTAGGTGTCTTTGCTGCTGGCTTAAATATAGGTCGGGGTCATCAATGACAAAACTTGTGGGTCCAAGCTGACTACGTTTATACAATTCTTGTGCTCTTGTGGGACCCCCATACTGCGACCGCACTGCGATGTCCAAAAAACAACGTGGTCGCTGAAACCCTGCGGGTTCGACAATGCTACTGGATGTTTCCTTGCAGCAAAGACCCTGAACAATTAAAACTGGCCTTAAACGGCCACAACTGCAACATCACTACGCAGTAATTCAACCACAAAAGACGAGGAATCAAATCTGCCCAAAAATCCTGCGTATCCAAAAGGATTCCTTGTGCAATGAACCTTCTGGCATAAATGACCTGAACTTTGACTGCGCGATGTTGCTGTACAGTCACAGGCCATTGGTCACATCCCTTCAGGAAACGACCATAGACGACCAAAAATCAAAACCTTCAAACATTTGCAAGGAAATGATGGCAGCGGCATCGCTTTGGAGACACATACGTATAGTAGTTTGAGGACAACCGGCTGGAAACATGCGCAAAAAATGCCAACTATAAAACTGGAAGAAATCATCATTCAGCTGACTTCAGCTGACGCAACCTAATCGTGAACCACTTTGCAATGTCAGTTTGAAACTTCATCGCAGTGGTTCAAAGAAGATCCCAACTCAACATACACTAGAAAGGGTGCAACCAATTCATCAGCAGTTTAGAGTTGGAACCAAATCAAAGGTGAATAGGACATTCTGCATCTTACATGACTTGTATGTAACACGTGATGCGCTAAGGAACAAAACAAACATGGCAAACAGCCATACCCTCGCAAGAAAGTCTTACAGTAAATGGCATGCGCGGCATGCACCGTTGAATCATTTCATCCCGTACCATCTTCGCCAACGCATGTGCTCTTGCTCCTTGCCTGTGCTGTTCTGTAAATCACGGTCTGAATTGCATTTGAATGGGTACAGTAATGCATGGAACATACCAGAATCATACATGACATTTACCATCAACATCCATCAACATTGCGCACAAAATTACGGCAAAGATCGCTACATTTCAGCCGGGCATACTGAAACTGCATGCTTTACGATTATGCATTGAATACAGGTGCAACGTATAAGACTTAGCTCCAACTTGTCATATTCAAAGTATTCAATGCCTCAAATATTCTACACAATACATTCTGTAGATATGTGATGGGCATCCACTAGCCCGGATCATTTTCAACTCTGTCCACGCTGCATTGCCTGCCCCCAAAAGAACCGCCTAGACAAACCAAACCTAGATCTGTTCATTGGAGAATTGAAGTCTTCATACAAACGTAAGCCAACCATTCGAGGGCATGACCGAGAGTTGCAGAAAGCCCAAAGCTCCTCGGATCCTGAAGTGATTTCTGCACATGTGTACAAAACTGTTTTCACGTGCTGCAGGTGGATTTTGTTTTCAAGACACGAGTTCGATTTGTGAGGCCGGATATGACCGGTTCCTGCTGGGAACGGAGGACATGCCCTCTGAACACCGCGTAAATCATTGACGAGCCGGTTTGGACCCTGAGCATGCACAAGATATGTGAAAAAAACTGCACTTGACCTGCCAAACCTGAAAATGAATATCATATCGAAATCTTCATAATGCGAGTCTTGGTGTCCTTTCTAGTTTTGATGATTTTTTTGGCCCCTTCCGCATGAGCTTCTTCAACGCAAGTGTCAGCTTCCGCCAAAAAAGTGCACACACTTCCGCGGAGCTTCCGCAAAGCTACTACCCTGAAACCCCTAGCTTGCCAAAGGAACAAATTCCAACTCCTTCGTTGGAAAAACTGGTGGGCAGGAAAAGAGACGCTCACACCGTCACATGTATGTCTAGTGTACATCAAAAACATTTTGGAAGAAAACTATTACAATGCGACGGTACGTATACTGTAGCTGCCTTACAACATCTTTTGAGATGTATGTGCATCTGGATAGATGGACATGTACACATTCTATCATATTATATTTCATAAAGTATTTGATCTACCACAGCATAACATAACCATATCATAGTGGCAACAGTAAACAAATGTAAACACTACAGTGATGTACCCTGTAGATCCCTGTAGTGTATTCATGCACAACATGACCGGAATCTAAGCTAAGTATAGCCAGTATAGCCACAGTAAATGTCTTGTCTCACATACTATTCTAGCACTGTACATTATGGCTGGTGAAGAAAGTACCAACGGAAGTCTTGCAATGCCGCCACCATTCACAATGCTTCTTCTGGCGGTGATCTTCTACGACAACAAGACCACCTTCAGAGCAGTGCAGTGTCCACCGACAGTACCAGTGTAGCGCTGACGATATCCATTTGGATTTGACAATATTTCACATCTTGAAGTTGCCCTTCCCACAAAGTTCGGACCCATAAATTGCAATACCTCTGGAAAAAAAACATGTTCTTCAAATGTCTTCCCATAGACGCAGAAAGATCAGATGAACGGCTGGCAAAAACAGCGGTCCGAAGCAGTCTGTAGCACGACCAGGTATCGTTTTGTGCATCGCTTTTGGAATTGGGCGTTGTGTTATCAGGCCCCATGCTCTGTGCAGATCCTAATTCGCACCTTGTGCCAGTTTCTCAGATATTTTGTGGCTCTTTCTGGCATAAACATCACCCCCACAAGAAATCGATGGTTTTCCCTGGTTTTTTTTTTGTACTTCGAATCGTTTTTCCCCGTTTTCTGCATGTAAAAACAGCACCTCCATCGCCTCGGTGGAGTCCAACCAAGCAGGTCTCCCACCTCAGCTGAGGAAAGGTGCCATATGGCGTAAGCGACAGCACCATGTCATGCCATGTATCAAGTCTCATGACTTTATGCGACCAATGCGACCTCATGACTGTCGGGTCAACCACCTTCTGAAAATGTTCAGAATTAAAGTACTTCAGCAGCATATTTCAGCCGTGTTTCACCCTGAAGAATGAATGACATGGTTCACCTACTTGCCTCAACCTGCTTGTCACTGCTTCCACTTCCAATTTTGTGTCGAGGGACAAAGCACGTCAGCTCAAGGAACATGTGCACGTCACTTACAAGAAACCAATCCCGATAGTTCTGGCAAACTGATGTTGCATGGCAAAATCCAGCCTGTTAGTTTTGTGACAGGTGGAAGAGAGCAGCTTGTCAAACACAAAAAACAACATGATGAGGAAATAACGGATCGTTGGTTCTTTGCCTTAACCAGTTTGGAGATATCATGATATGACTCGACCATAACGGCAAATGTCACACACCGATACCTTTTCTTGACAAAGTTGCAGAACTACAGATGTGACAAGAACCTCTGAGCTGTCCGAACAAAGTATTCAGGGGCTCGACGGACCGCGTTGCCGGCCGCATTGTGCCAACCTTCTCTCTTTCCACTGTTGCTTCAGCACTTTGATCTGACAAGATTTTGTTGCACAAAAATGAACAAATGAGAAACTGATCATTTTGGCAGTTGCACATTGGATGTTGGCAAACGACTCCTAGCTCCCCAACGCCAAGGGACACCACTGGACCTACCAAGCTCCTGACGAACAAAGCGCGCGCCAGCATCTGATCCGGTCCTGAAAGCAGAGGAAAGTTCATCACTGTGCACAGAAAAATGTTCCAAAGCAGTTCAGCTGCTTTTCCCGAAAAAAATATTGAGAAGTAGAAGAGAACCAGCATTGAAAGAATGACATTGAATAACCAATAAGATCAAATAAGAACCACGACTTTCCATCGTTAATCATCATCAACCATCATGGACAAGAAAACATCAATGTTGTCACGAAAACTTTGGCTTTCTGAAAATACCAGAAAATACATCGGCATTGTTGAAATGCTTTAGACAACATCAACGTTGGACTTTTAGGGCAATCATTGTGTACCATCATTAAGCGTCATTTATCATCATCAACCATATTGATATATAACTTATATATAACCATACTTGGACACAATTCACCATCGTCCAACATGCTATTTAACCCTGGGAACTTCAATCGCTTCCAAATCATCGCAGCATCACTGGGATTCCCCAACAGCTCCAGCTGTCGCAACAAGATGGCCTTTCCACCCGGATGCTTTGCCTCATAGCTGAGAAATTGTTGCAGAAAGGAATGGTAAATGATGCTTCTTGACGGCAAATCAATAGCCATGACTAGAAATCAGTGGTCAATAATTGATGGTCACTTGATGGCTAATGATGGTGGTATCATGATGGCTGATGACGGCGAATCAACAAGCTGTAAACTTTATGGTTAACCATCACTAATTAATTAATCATCATTGGCTACTAAAATGTGTTCAAATGTGTAGAGCCAGATTGAATCAATAGTATTGTCCATGCATGATATTCCACAATGCATGAATCATGGGATATATTCTCCATGATAATCCTGCTACAAAAAGGATAAGGCAAAGTGACAAGATTTGGGAGTCTGTGCTGCGTTCGTTTGCTTTACCACGCACCTGACTTTCCAAGTGCCTTCAGGAGTCACTCACTCTCCCCATGTCAAATATCTGGCTTGCCACTCCAAATAGAAACAAGGCCCTCAACAGGTTACACGGAACCTTCAAGTAGGCATGATAAGTTTGATTGGCAAGGCAACACTGGATGCCAAACAGAACGAAAAACTTGAAATCTCGCGTCTGAATTTGCTGGATACAATCCGGAACCACCGATGCTCTGAATCATTTGATCTCACACGAATTCAGGGTTGGTCAGATGCAAGCCCTCCTTAGTGACTTGACACACTGGCCGCAAGGACATTGTTCACTGCAGTCACGTTGCAAGTGACATTAACTACATCCTACCATATCCTACCACACCTTCAACGAGCATCCCCAACGGCTCAACGCACGGTCGAATTTTTGGCTGCAGCCCCAACGGTTGAGCCTCGTCTCGGAGAAAGGGCCCCATGTCAAAGACCATGCCATTGATCATGACCCAAAAGTCCTGGCGCTGCGCTTGCGGAAATGCAACTGATGGAAATTCTACCAAATCCAACTGATGGTTTTAAGCTCCGCTCAACAAATATATGAGCGAGCGGCAAAACCTCAATTTAAAATTGTGGAATATCTCAATTGTTATCGTTTTTGGGAGTTCACTATATCGTTTCCCAGTGTTTTGTTACCTTATCGTTTTTGGGAGTTCACTATATCATACTAAATCGTTTTACATGTCCCGGAGCCATTTCTGAAGATATTCCAGCCGAAGACTAAAGTTCACTACGGAGAGTTTAGCCTTTCTCTCATATCTCCTGTACATGTTTAAGTCAACCAACTCAACCAACCTATTGGTATCTGGGTGAGCATTGAGTGCAAATCCCTCGCATCCTAAAACTGGAAATTTTGATTCGTGAAGATCTGCTTAGCGTATTATGATGGTTCTCAAATAGCAAACCAGAACAATGGTCAATTTCTGACTATGAATGACGAATAAAGGCTGATAATTGGGGGTACCCCTATGGCTTGAGAAACCATCATATGCACCCTGCAATCGCAAAACCTGGAGGGACACCCCAGCCCTGGCCTCCTCAGTTTTGTGTTTCTGCATTTCTTCGTTCGTGACCGTGGGTCGCTTCTCGCTACCCTTGGCACCCCACCTGATGTGTATGGCTTGGCACGGCCAAACTTCAATCCTTACCTGGCAATACCTGTCACAAACAAAGGGCTCAAAAGAAGTTTCAAGAGACCTTTGTTAGCCACGCAATTCGGGCTTGACCCTTTGCTTTGAGTCTTTTTGTGAAGTCCATTTAAGTTGCTTTTCAGCAACTTTCTAGTGAGAAAAGCATATTCAATACAGGCCCATAGACTCATAGACTATTGCTTTGCAAACCCAGTGCTCGTCTTCAGCCACACCAGTGCGAAGGTCGAAGAGTACCGTAACATGGTCGAAGAAATAGGATAGTTAAATGCTTCCAATCCGTGGTTTTGTGGACAACAACGATTGACAGGTTCTAAGATCACAAACTGCTTGACAGCACACCTTGGGAACTAAGCCCATACTGAGCTCCCTCACTTCTTTGCAACCAGGAGTCCCAGCCTCAAAGAAATTTCAAAGTAAAGACAGTTGCAGAGTGGCCGCAATGTCCACATTATAGGTTCACCACGGTTTGCTTTTCACAGGATGGAGTAGATGCTTGAGTCTTTCTTGTTGTCATTGACATCATTTGTATCAGGGAGCCTCATTCTGGGATGTTCCAGGGACGACATGCATTCCACAAGCAACCCTCTGTAAATCTGACGATGGCTCAATCGGATGTGGGCACACAATCTCGTGATCCTACTGGCAACATGTACTGTAAACAAATCCACCAAATCACCCGCACAAAAAATGCTGAGGCCCTATTCCAAAGCGTGCCTTGGGATAATCTCTATCCGACGACAGGTTGCTGACAAGCCATGATGACTGTTGCCTTTGGAATTCCCGTGACGTTTTCGACAAACCTTTTGATTCCGCTCAACTAGCTCATATTGGCCGATCATCAGATCGACTCTGCTGGATTCTCTCAGTGTATCCTGCCTACGGGCGCGTTGCTTGTTTTAACTGTCTCCTTCAACCAGTGCACAACAGCCATATCTACTGCTAACCTGACCGACCCGTGCATTAAGCTCTTGGCTTCCGGAAAACAGTTTCTTCCTTGGTCCCTCGGGTCTCCTCTTCCTTGGCAAGAAAAAAATCAAATATTCAGGAGGCAGCTTCCACAAAAGGCGATTTGGGCAGAATCTTCACACGACCGATGATACAACAAATCACGTCTGAGAAAGTCTCAGAAGAAATCTGTACATGTCTGTCAAGGCCCAGAATGTAATATCCTACCTCCCAGTATCACCCGGTCATCCTTCGAGAATTGTTTTTCTCGTGCACAAGTGGCACCAAACTGTTCCGTGTAATTGTCGAATCATCACGGGAGGTGGATCCTGCAAATCTGTTTCTCATATCAATGGCTGGTTTTGAACACCATCACATCCATGACTGGATCCATCACGGGCTACGAAAGCTGCTTCCCTTGTTGGGTAACTACGCCCGTGTCAATGGCTTGGCACTTCATGCTAAGCATTCGGCTAGGTCATCTTCAGCTGCACCTTCTGCTGTCTCCCAAAGGGTGTCCGTTGAGTCACCTTAGTTAGTGGTGGGTCAGAAAAAACAAACGAAACAATGAAACACTTGCACAAGCGCTCAATTCTGTGTAGACCAAATGACCAAAGGATATCTGCTATCAAGAGTCATAAAGGTGAGAAGCGCTCCGGAATCAATAAGTCAACCAGCTTTGACAATGTACAGAGTACAGTTTCACCCTTCTGGGCACTGCCTGTTTCAACCCTTTTCTTTTCACCTCATTCCTCTTGTCTGAGTACGACCGACCACTTCGTTGTCTCTTCATCGGTCCTGTCATTTCCAAAATCAACAGCTCATCACAATCCTCATCCTCTGTGCTCGGTTGGGATGGCGGAGAATTGCGTTGCTCGTATTTACTTGTGGCAAAAAGAGATTTGCTCAGCCAAGGCGACGCATGTTGTGCTTCTCCACCAACATCAAAGCTTGGATAACATGTGAAAAGCGACTCCGAATCCAACCATGCACCACAGATCATCCTGAAATTGCCCTGCAGTTGGATGCTACATGTCACCCTTCTGCACAATTTATTTGTGCTTGCCATTAGTCCAACATCTTTCAGCACTGTTTGAACATCAAACACTGAATGTTTGCTTGTAGGAGTATGACTTGTGAAGATCGCGTCTTTCAGCTACCATTGCCTCCCACATCCGGTCTGGCCTTCAGAAGTTTTTGTGACCACCTCCTAAACTTGGAAGATGGTGCAGGAGCTGGGTTGTGTTTTTGGAGGCTAGAACGGACCAGCATGACTCTCACTGCATCACACTGCATAGCTTCATAGACTGGTTTCATCGGGCATCAACTGATATGAAAGTGCAAAATGCCCTGGACTGGACCCACAAAGTGATGCTAGCTGTCATGGGATACAATAAGCGTTGAATCTGCTTCTTCGTGGCCAACTCTTTGAGGCGAATCCACACCCAGCTTGAACTCCACAACATTTCATGATGTCTTAACTTTGTCATTTTGTGATGACAGAACAAATGTCACATCCTGAAGTCTGCTTTCTGTAAGTGTCTGGCATGGCCATCAACTCCTGCCTGAGCCGTGACTATTTCATCGTGTCAGCTCGACTGCGACGCCACAGTTACGATGATATCTACGTCATACCGATGGTCAAACACGGTAAAACCACAAGAGGGGAGTGTTGCTCATCCGGTATTATATGGGAGTTTCTCGAAGTAGGGATACCCCCAAATTGGATGGCTTAAGATCAATCATTAATCATACATGACTAATATTGGATGACTAATCACCATAGCAAAGGAGCACCCGGGAGCACCAACTTTCGTGCCGTTGACATCGCTTTGAGGCCACGTCTTCGACATCCATTTTGGTGGAGCCAGGGAGCTCTGCCTGGGCCAAGTGTTGATGGCCAGTGTCCAATGGAACCGTGATAGCAATTGGAGGTTGAAGATGGTTGAAGTTCAACCAACAGTGTGTTCAACATTGTTCAACTCTCCAATTTTCCAGTCAACCTCAAATCAATAAGGGTTCATCTGTGTCTGTGATCTCCGGGAATGACCTCTTTCCAGTTTGATATTGGGTCCAAAATCGATCTCTGTGGCACATCAGCGCTTTCAAACTCATCTTGCCCCGCCCATTGCTGCAGTTCAGCTAAGCTGCCATTCTATTTGCAAATGCCACGGGCTGCAGAGTGATGCGAGGTTTCTGTGCACCCAGCGTGTACCTAGATACATCTAGATACATTCAAATGTTCATCAGCTATCAACACATGCATGGGCACAATGCATAGGTGCAGAATCAATTCATCACCAATTTGCGCACACAGGAGCTCCGTGCATGACCCCACTACAATACGCAAATGCTGACAGCACTACAACTCGCTAGATACTTCTGGAAGGTGAAGGTCGCCACATGCTGGTCCGTTGGGTCGACTCAAAGCTCGAACATTTGCGCTGGTCATTTGTCCATGCATCTGGATCTAGCTGGCCTTGAGACTTATCGATCAAATGCAATTCCAAATCTTTGAGCCACAACGGTCAAGGTAAGAGCGAAGATCAAAATTTAATGTGTGATGAATGTATCATCGTTGTTCAATGTTTTCAGGTTTGACGCATTATTGAAGAGTTCATTCTTGATTTCAGCGTTTAAATCAATTTCTGAATCCTACAACCCTCTGAACACCATCCATCATTGAAGTCATTGCGATAATTTTGTTGTAGCTCATATAGAGGATGACATACATCAGTCCGTTTGAGTCACCCGTTGCATAGATTCAGCCGGTTGCCTCTACAAAAGCGTGGCATGCTGCAGCAAGCCATGCTGAAGAGCCAAACAGAATGCAGCAGCCAATTTGTAGGCAGGAAAAGGATGGGAAAGGCTCCAAGATGAAGAGGATCAAAACATATCAAAACCAACCTGCAAATGGGTCATGATGGGTCATGTCAACAGAATAAGTCACCCGAAACCAAATCATTAAAGATCCCAATAAAGGACCATTCCGCTCAGTGCAGGAATGCTTCATCGGTTTAAGTTTTGACCCACAGGCATGTTGCTGTTGCTTCAAAAAGATTGAGCCCCACGGGAGCACTCTGCACCACCATGCAGTGCCTATCTGTTTTGATCTGATCCTTGCTTCGCGAGTTTCACCTCTCGACCTGTTGAACAAGATTCAGCCGTCTTCAGCTTCTGTACACGGGTCAACATGGTCACATTATGCAAAAGATCCTTCCTTTAAAGGGTGAACTGTCAATTAAATGTGGCATGGACTTGCCAATCATGACCAATCCAAAGACATTGACTCAATTTGACTTCCACAAGCTGTGTCAACCATTCAGAACATACCAGGGCCCCCATCTTTCGGGCCCAACTTTGGCCACAGGAAACTGTGCGAACTGTGCGAAGTTGCTCACTCCAATCCACAGACCGCCAAGTCGACTCGGCCCACCACATTGGATCCAATCCTGGCAGGGCATTGGAGTGCATCATGTATCCTTACTCAACCAGAAAAAAACCATACAATTAAATTAGCTAACATATATTCTATATCACCAGATTAGCCCCATATCAACATATTCTAACATCAGCCTATCTTCACTAGATAAACCCCCTATCACCCCGATACCCTGAATCTGATCCGCAAGCTTCCTGGACTGATCCGCTGGCCTTGCGTCCAGCCGCTGTTTCCTTCGTTCCAAGAAGTCTTCGAAGCCGGGCATCGCCTTCCCCAGGAATTGGCTACACCCGGGGTTCCCATGGAAATCCACTGGGAATCCATTGTGGATCCGCTGGGAGTCCCAATGATTTCTGCCATGGTGAAGCCAGGAAAGCCATGGATTTCAAAGATCTGTTCATCACTGAATCGTGGTTTTATCGTGATTTGTACTTTCATGCTTTTACCTGCTTAAACCATCTTCAAGCAGTAAAATCGGCAGTATTAGCAATGGTTTAAGATGGTTTGACCTTTATATAATGCGAAACCAGTACTAGTATTAGCTCAGTATCCCTGTTATACTTGCTTGGTATTCCCCATTGACAATTAATCACTAAGAACCATCGCAAACCATCATTGCCATCATTAAAACCTGTCAATCACCATCAATTCAAATCCATTGACTGAGCAGCATAATATCAATGGCCATGACATTTTCCAGCCATTGGTGATAACATCCATGGTTTACCATGGCCACATCCATCCCTGGAACCATCACGAAGCACCACCAGCCATGGCCATCATCCCAGGTCAGACCTGGAGCTGCAAGCGATCGATGGGGTTTCCCTTCAGCCACAGCTCATTGAGGCTCCTGGCACCGAGGCTGAAGACGCTCTGAAGACCATGGATCTATCATCCTCAAGCATCATTTACATTCATTAAGTGCTATATGATATCATTCATTGATGTTTAATCATTCACTGCTGTATGATCATATAGCCTCATTAACATTCATTCACATTCATTGACTGCTTTTTTTGATCAACCATTCATTGCCCATCAACCATGGGTCAATCATTCAGCAACCATGCATCAACCATCACCAACTCTATTGCTGAATATGCTGGTTTCTCAAAATAGAGATGCCCCCAAATCATCCTTTATTAACCATTGATAGTCGTAAACCAACCATTTTTAAGGGGTTCCCTATTTTGAGAGACCCCCAGTTACAGGAAACATATATTACAACCCACACATCACCATATTAACATATATCAACCCTATTTTGAGAAAGCACCGGACCATATGGGTATTCCGAGCAGCATTCTCAGGCGTTCGCCTTGGGGGCGTTGGTTCCATCGCTTTTCACCACTCCAACTTGGAATGCTTGGAAACCAAACATGCCAGCTCTTCGGGCAGGCTACGATGGCCTCTGGGACCCCAGTCCTGGCTGACACTTGCGGTGAGTGATGAGTCCAGACATGGCGAAATTCATGACCCAGCTGCCAAGACTTGCGGAACTTGTCAATAAACAATGTATCATGAACAGTATCGTACTATAATAGTATACTAATAATGATATAGTAAACTGTTTCATGTTTCTTCTCGTTGAACGTACATCCAATATGATGTTGTATCATCCAACACATCCAACACATCGCATCCAAGAACTGAGCAAAGGACAAGGAGTTCTCTGCTGCATCCAAGTGCTGAAGCTTCGTCAACCTTTCATCCGACAGGGACTTGGGAATTTGGTGGGACAAGAATGGACACGAGGTTGAAGGAGGTAAGCCCTGCCTTTGATTGTGAAGGGGACATTCACTGCAACACATGCACAAGATTCATATCCGCAAAAAGGCAGGAACAGTGGACCATATGATCAGCCGGTCTGCTGTGGTGGAAAGTTAGAACTTTGTTACACTGACAGTTTTTGGAATTCTTCTCGGGAAGAAATAGAAGCGCAAACAGATTAATAGGAGCAACAAAAGCAAACAAATCAACAGGAGCCCTGCAGAAAGCTCAGCAACACTCCTTACATACTTTGCATGACAATATATCAGAATATATCACTATGCATGGACAAAGCATCAGCAAACGCATGGTAAATTACATCCATAGACATCCATGGAGACAGGGGTCATTCCCAAATAAGATGCACCAGCTGTAGAAAGTTGGCGAATCGGTTCTTCCCTGGGATGACAGACTGCCCCAGCTCTGCAGGCAGTGCAGCGAGCCGGTTCTTCGAGAGCACCAAGCGGACCTTGGTCTCAGCAGTGGTTACAGCAGCGCTTGGTATCAGCAGTGGCTATGACCTCAGGAAAGTTGACGATTTTGCTAATCTTGATACATGGCATTGACCAATAACCTACATCAAGAAGTGCGATCAGTCCAAGTTTCTGGGGAATCAGGAGGCCTCGTATTGAAAACTTTGAGGTGTTAAAATGAAGATCGGCTCATTCATGTCCGAAGATCAGCTCGTACTAGAGGTACTGGCAGGCTTTGCCGCTAGCTGTTTGAAAGAAGTTGATCACTGGAACATAAACAGGTATAAAGCAGTGCAAGATCTTTCACGATCTGAGGAACATAAACAGGTACGAAGCAGTGCAAGGTCTCTCGCGATCTGAGGATTCGGAAAAATGGCTGAGATTGGCTGAGACTGTTTTCCACCCACAGAACACCGCTCATCAACATAGTGCCGCAGCAATCTCCTTGGTGCAAATCACATTTGACATGGCTGCTAGTTCTAAGACGACCATGAGATGCTTTACCGTCAACATTCGTTCTGCATATCCTGTGTCCAGAGCATACCAAAAGCGTCATGCCATTGACCAATTCACTGCAGTTTTCCCACATTGGGTCATGGCGATCCCACTTTTAATCTGCAAAGACGCTTGGCTTCTCGATATGCTTGCTGGCGTTCTTCGATCACCTGCCAAGGTGATCTCAAGTGCACTGTGATGGTGGCTCCGCTGCCAAATCATTAATGCCATCTGCCACTTGACAAAACAACACTTGTTGCGATCCATCGAGACTGGCCCACCTGATTGGGCAAAAAGTGCTGCCATCTTTTGCTGAGCTCTGCTAAGCTTGTGGGCGAAATGTTTGATGTCGCACCCGTGTCCTCAGTGCCCAAAACATGGAGAAAGTACAAGAGAGTGTTTTTGATTCTACAATGTGAAACTGTAAGAAATTGATGTGAAATTCATGTCGCATCAAAGAACTGCGTGCTCCCAATCATCGAAGCACAACAACATGTAGCATACAATACCATATAATCAAACCTATGCCTATCCTAGTCATCATCGACATTGTCGCCATAACAGCCATTAGCCATTTTAGCCAGCATGAACATCATCATCATCATCATCATCATCATCATCATCATCATCATCATCGTCATCATCGTCATCATCGTCATCATCGTCGTCATCATCATCACCACCTCGCCGCCTTCTTTGCATTGTCAACACCAACAACATCCTTGTCACTGCAATTCCTTTTGCGGTCATGGCAGTTGTCATGAATACTGATCATCATCAGCAAAAAACATCTCAACAAATTCCGCTATCATCTTTGCATTTTCTTGTTGCCCTCCTCGAAACACCCTCTTGACAAGCCTCTGCCACAAAACCAGACCGTCCATCCAGTATCTCTGCCACCTGCGCAGAAGGTTTAGACAAAGCCCCGAACTCGCAACTTGACACGACGTAATACCTTCGACAACACTAAACCCTTCTAAATCCTCAAGTGTTCACTTCAGAAATGTGCATTTCCTATCATTTCTTCACATGTCCTCACCACGAGCCGTGGTTTCCTTAAAGGTCCAACGGTCAGCGTCACCACCAGGTCAAAGGCCTCATCTCCACGGGTCCACGCCAAACATCGATGTTCAGAAAAATCTGCGCCAGCGCCATCCTGGGGCGTCTGCTGGGGCCTCTGCTGGTGCTACCGCGAGCTCTGGGAACTTGAGAGCATTCAGCATACCACGTCACAAAAAATACAAAAAATACCTTTCCCTCTGACACTGAAATGTGAGATGCCATGGGAGGAAACCTATCTCGATACATCAAGTAGTGTGCTATGAGCCATTTTCAGATATTTTTCAAACTATCTAATTGCCTCTGATTGCCAGGAACATCACGAAACAAAACATAGCTACTCTCAGCACCTAGCAGCCTCTGCACAGATCTGCACAGAACTCATTGATTTCAGCATTTTTTCTGGCGAACATCAAGGCTTCCCAGAGACGTTGCAGTCCTCGTAGACTCCGTCATCCAACTTCACACTGCAGCCAAGCCTTAGGAGGTCCATGGAGGTTGGGAGGACTGTCGCCCCTTGGACCTTCTCGGCTTCATCAATGAAATAATAACATTCAAAGTGCACAGGCACTGCTTGGTCTGTGGAACTGTCGGTACTTGTAGCATTTAAAATTGCAGTGACGAGATCCTGTGACTTTCCCTTGGCAAAGTGACAAGTCCAGGTGCTGAATGCCATATCCATCTGGAAGCTCCTGGTCAAGTCAAGAGGATTCATGATTCAGACTCATGCTTTCCGGCCATCCACTGTTCCCTCTGTGTTTCAAACGAAACTGTATGCTTCTTGCAAACACTAACACACTTTTCTTTCAGTTTAAGTTTATTGAAGGCCACAATGTGCTCGGAGTCACAAAAGTTGCACGGTGCAAATAGGAGACTTATAGAAAGTCCATCTGGAAACGTTCAGTGGCCCGTACCAATGAGCCTTTTGGCCAATGCTTAGAACAACACTCAGCTCCTTAAAGTGGTGGCGGTCAAAGTCTTGAAGCCGACAACAAAGGGCTCGAGCTGCATGGGGCCAGCTAAATTTTCGACCCACCTGTGGCAAGAATCACTTCTGAATCCAAAGTATTCGAAGACTGTAAGTTCAAGTAGTTCTTGGCTTGAGAATTTCGTTTTTGCCATATTTCACTGGATGTTGTTGCCTACAGGCGAATCTTCAAAAACACACCCATGGCAATTCAAGTAAAGAAAGAGTGAAGAATTATGAGAGTATTGTGACTATTATCACTATTATGACTATTATGACTTCTATTTTCTATGACAATAGATGATCCATATAGATATATCTAAACTATTACCTGGATCATCCTGGATCGCTGCGCCCCCTGGATAGCTCGCCCCACCGTGCAGCTGCTCAAGCGCAGGGGTCGCTTGAAAGCCGCCGAAAGGTCCAGGTTTCCGAGGCCCAAAGCGGACCATTGGGCCATCTTGTCGCTGCAACTCAATGGTCCCTGGCGATGGCTGCAGGCCATACTGGTTCACAGTATGATGGGTAATGGATGTGTTAGTTAATGATAAACGAACCAGTTAATGGTTGATGGTTAATGATAAATGAACCAGTCAATGGTTGATGGTTAATGGTTAATGACAAATGGTTTAAACCATGATGGGTAGTGATAGGATGGTAGTGCATGTAATTGAACCAGTATGCCATGATCAATGATGTTACCATGATCATGATGTTACCATGTTTAATGGTTTGTAATGTTAATGGTTTGTAATTCACATGTTAATGATGTTACCATAATGGTAATTCACATGTTAATGATAAATGAACCAGTTAATGGTTGATGGGCAATGACAAATGGTTCACAGGATAGGTACAATGGCTAGTGAATGGATGTTAATGGTTAATGATAGGTACAGTAATGATCCTGAGTACCAAGAGAAACTGCAAAAAATTCACTGACCGGAGCTGGCACTTCATTGATGAAGTTGGAACTTCATTGATGAATCTTTTACAGTGATGCTGAACCAAGAGCGATGCCGGGTTTTGCTAGGTGTTGGACAGGAATTTTATTGCCTGTACTGAGAGTTTATGTTAGACGTTCGTATTACTATACATAGAAATCAACTGATACCAATAGAAACCGACATATTATAGCAATGATGATAATAATACCCGGACATCTCAACGTGTTTATACATATATGCCGTAGCTGATATCATATACCCAATAGCTACTAAGATATCATAGTTGGTCAACTGTCCGTTGATTGTGATCAGCCAAGGTCATAGTCGCAATGCACCAACTAATGGTGAATCTAGAGATGACGTGGCTGTAAAATGCTGAGTAAACGTACCCTACAGTACTGTGTCATCCACACATAATTACCTCATATATACTCTCACAATGACCGTATGACTGCTGCTGGAACTACTGAAAATACGTCCTACGCAATATACAGGTGTTTCTTGGCAGGAGCAAAATAAGGCAAGCCTTAGTTGAAGTAATCTGGTACGACTACAAAGGATGGCCGCAAGATGATAAAGGATTGACTTCAAGGAAACAGCGGCACTGAGAGCGCAATTCTTTAGGCCAGCTTCAAATTCCCAGAGGTACCTGATTGTCCCTGTTACATTGCTTTGCGAAGTCATCATAACACCAGTTGCCAAGGTGGCACTTCAACGACTGGCGAAGTTTCCAAAAGTTAACCTTTTGCCGCTGAGCACCTGCTCGTGTCTACTAAGCCCCGAAAGAAACGGCCTTGGATCCCGAAGCAGAGGGGCAGTGCTCAATTCGACATGAAGAATCAGCTTTCATTTTCACATATTTTTCTAGATAAATAGACTGTATAGATGTATTAAAACGTTGAGGACCTCATCCTTGGGTATGGGAACATCTTGCTCAACATGTTGGACAGAGTCTGACACACTTGCAGCCAGGTATAAGCAACAGCAAGCGCAACACACGAAAAACAGTCAATCAATGGAATGGATAAGTCAACAAACATAGAAAAAAGAGACATGATCTCCAACGAGAAAGAACACATTCATACACTTTCCACATCATACCACAGAATCTTCTGGTGTGCTATAAAGCTTCACTCCTATTTCTTGCTTAGCGAATTCGCTGAGAGAAAGGACCCATGTGCAGGCAAGCCTCGCTGTTCCTGGCGGTACTGGACCGATGCTGGAGGAAGCTGCCAAGTTCAAGGGATTCGTTTCGGACTTCACCAGAAACGCGGCTTGACCTTCGCGTCTCGCCTTGGATAAGAACTCCTGTGGACGGTGTGTGTGGGAGGCACAGGTCATCCTAGGTCATGAAATACTGAAGCTTCGCAGACAAACCAAGGATAGACTTAAGATGACTCAAGGATTGACGGCTTGCAGATCCAAGGATAAACAGCTTGCAGACCCAAGGATTGGTCCAAGGATCATGCAAATGGATCAATGGATGTTGCTGCTTTGGCCACATCGATGTCGCTTGGGTGTCCACGTGAGGGCACTGACCTGAGAAGACATAGAGGATGACACTGCCAAGCGGTAGAGAGGGTAGGGACTGCACTAATGGCATGTTCTAATCGCATGAAACGGTGTGTTTTTCTATGGAAAAGTAAGTTGAAGTAGCGGACCCTAAGCAAATGAAAACAAGCAAAGTCAGTAGCTGACATTTTTGAACTCCCACAGACTGTCCAGTACGCGGTGCCACGCGGCTGCTCCAAGTGGCTTCCGCCCTTGGCCCATCGCTTCCAGGACGCGTTGCCACATGGGACGGAGGAGGTATAAAGATGTAGAGAAATACCCTCACGTAGTTTGCACCAATTTTCCTGCGCCACATTGCAGCAAATAAGAGGAAATGCAAAGTATACTTTGAAGATCTTTGAAGATATCATTGATGAAGAAAGGTGCCCACCACTCCAGCAGCTCTAATCATGGGTACAAGGTATGGCGCATAGGGTTCAAACTTTGCACAATACTAAGTGATCCAGAAGAAGTGACATGGCTCGAAAAGCATCTACATTGGCTACGACGCAAGGACTTGACCTATAGCACTCACTTGGGCACCTCTCAAAATAGGGAACCCCCAAATCCTCCAATAGGAACTAGTCATTTGACAGTAATAATCCATTTTTGGAGTTCCCAATTGTGAGAACTCCCCACTTTTAGATGTCACGAGGAAGTTCCTCAGCGCCGCCTCACACCGTTCGACGAGCTCGGACTCTTGACCATTCCAACAGCGCAGCAAATCCTCACCGAGCAGGTGAGGATCAGCATGCAAAAGGTGTGGTTTTTGTATGTTTTTGTATTGCATTCTTACATGTGCATGGCACCCTTCATGACTTCGAAGTAGAATCAAAAACACATGCACACAGTCTTGCAGCATGTTTTTGTTCAATCGTTATTGCTCCGATCCTCATGGAGGAAACGCAGCAGGCCCCTCCGCGCCAAGATTTCAGCATGGAGATCACGCACTGCATCTTTTGACTTTGCCTTCAATGAAGCAGAGATAACGACAAAGAAGCACAATGCAGCAATAAGATCCGATGAGGCTGGGGGGGACATGTTGCACTTCGGACGCCAGAATGTTGCACAAATCCAATTCAACACTATTCTGTCTGTGCCTCCTTCAGGAATTTAGTGCCAACACCGAAGGATATCACAAAAAGTTCCTAGGTCACGCAGTATCAATTTGGCGCCGCAGCTACTCAAACAAAATCTCCATCAATGTTTGACCTATGTAAAAAGGGGCAAGCTTTAGCAAATCGCCTGACTGAAATCCAAAGCCATTTCTTCTTTGCCACGCTGAGGCCAGCTCATTCTCACGAAGAGCTAAAAAGGATGCCAACACCTCAGAGAGACCCAGCATACCATAGTCCGCTCTTGACTCTGCTGCTGCAACAGCTTTTTCCTATTTGTGTATATATGTATCATATTCATCAAGAGCTACAGGTAGTACCCGCGCAGAAGCTCGCAAAAGGATGGTGACTAGGTTCAAAGAGAGCAAGTTGGCATCTCTTCTCAATGTCAGCTTTTTGGTCGACATCTTATCTTTTGGTTTATTTATCACACTTAGAAAATCCTACTGTAGCCAACCAGTTGGCAGGTGCAGGTCTGCTTCCCAGGCACTGTCTGCCGATGTTGCAATGGTCGACGCCGAAGATATTCTTCCTTAGCGCAACTTGCCACACGGTCGGCGAAGCTGCAGCTGGCACGCCTGCACCGGGGGCCACTCATCAGGTAGTTTTGGTTGGAAAGGAGGGCTTTCAGCACTGAGATACCAAGTTTGGAATCTTGGAATTAGAAAGTGCCAGAATGTAGGAAGGGCGTTTCCAGGCAGCACTGTTCTTTCAGTTTTTGACTTTGGCACTGGGCCAACTGACAAGATCAATGATCCGAAAAGGGGCATTGCATAAGTTTGAATGTTCAGTTAAGCACCATGGAGCACCGCAGCCCTGTAGTACACCAGCACAATGCGAAAGTATCGCTAGAAGCCGCACTGAGCCCATTTGAAACTTCTCCAACTTGGGTATGTGCTTCAAATTGCTTTTTTTGTTGGTAGGCTATTTGAAACCATTCACCATCATTATTTGACTATCAAATTGAGTATATTTTCTTCAATGGGAAGTCACTGTTGCAGCTGTCCCATCTGCGCCTGTCTTTTTCTGCATTCCGAATGACCTTCTTTCGCTCTGGAGCTGAAGATCCTGCCATGTGAAGCTTTCACCTTCTGATCATACAACACACAGCCAATATGCCATGGCAAGCCTCCTGCATCACTTCGCAATGAACGACACCTGGCAATTTCTGGGTAAGACAACTCAGAGCCATGTCTGAAGGATCAGCGTGCCTATGCCTATCCCAAGCATGGCCAGCTGACAGGTAGATAATAGCAAACAACTGCTGCTGATGCTGGAACTGCTGAAGTCTTTCCACCGGTTCCACTTGCCACAGCCAAATCTTTGGGCTGAAACGACAGTGGCACACCACTGCACCTTGAAAATCGCTTCTGTACACGTTTATATACCCTCCAATACTCCAACAGGCACTGAAAAATGTCTCTTCCTGACAGTAAGTCATCTACAAATTGTAGAATACCTTCCTTGCGGATGTTAAGTTGCCTTGCTCTCAGAGGGTATTTCTATGTCAACTGTCTGTCTCAGCAAATCTCTTTCAGAGGTCTTCAGGACCATCATCTAATGCTTCGTAGTCCTCTGGATCTTTGTTGAATGGCGAATCCTCTGGTGGTAACTCGTCGCTCTTGTGTCGCGCGCGGAGAAAGCAAATGAGGGACGCCACACACACCAGCATTCCGAAGATCTTTGTCCTAACAAACCAAAACCAAAGACAAGTAAAGGCCGCAAGTGACCGCTAAGGTAAACAGCATTCATTCAAGAAATGAAAGTGTTTGCAGTTCCTATCTCAAGTAGAATCTTGGGACAAAAATATCAGAAGGATCCAGAAGGTCTCAGTCTTTCTAGACACCAAGAACTGCAACACAGCAGAAGCTGGCTACAGAACTGTGGCACACTTCTGCCTCCATGTTCGCCAAGTCTCCAGCGGCTTGCAGGAGGCTCTTTCATGCTGAAGCCCAAGCCAGAAGCTTTGTCAGCTACTGCGGCAATGGTGGGCAGAATCCCCATGAAGGGAAAGGAAGCCAACTTCGACAGGTTCAAGTAGGCCACCACTTTTACCTCACTGTGATGAGCTTGGCAAATCTTGGCAAGCAATCTATCTGCTCGCCTTATGATGTGAACGCGCTTCAAGATGGACTTTGCATGTCAATAGACACACAAACATCTGTGATGGATCACAACAAGGTGCTGCCATGCAAAAGCCCAGAATGCAAACCGTCCCAAGGAAAGGAAGTGGCTCTACTTCCAGAAGGTGAAAGTAACCTGCGTGGCAAGGGATCATATCAGTTTACTCCACTCATGTTTGCTCCAAAAAGGGGCTGTTGAGTACAGCAACTGTCTCTCGAACAGGTTCTGTGGCATGTGCTGTTCATTGCAACCAATCTCTGACTTATGAATGAACTTCGAATTGGCAATATCATATACTCTAACTTTCATCATTTGAGAATGGTAATTTGTTGTTTTGTCATGGCTACAGCGCTGATGATATACTGCTGCTATTGGTCAAACATGAGCATCCAGCCCTCGCCTGGAAAATCCAGAACAGTTGTCAGCTCGAGCAAGGCTGTAGATGCAACCACCGCCATATTGGCAGCCAGAACAATGATCGCTGCAAAGCGATCCGATGCAGGATATAGTTTGGGCAGAACAGCTTTAACGAAAAACCAGCGAGCCATGGTCAAAAGCTGCGCCAGGACCGCAAAAGCCATGCCATAAGCTTCTGAATCTGAAAAATTCCACGAGGGAAAGACCAGGAAGCCACTCAAGGAGTTCAACATCACTGCCAAGAAGAGCCGATGATCTGAACGAGATTCACTGCCAACCATCCTTTCCGCCAGGTTTGGGGGGGGGGCAATGAGCCAATGACACATATCGTAGCCACAGTGGCTGTGGAAATGGTTATCACGGTATCCCCTCATATTCCCTGAAATGATTGTATCTTATGTGTCACAAAATGTCACAACTCCTCATTTGTTGGCATTCTCTACCGTGGGTCAATTACTCATTGAAAATTATTGAAATGTATATTTGTCACTTCCTGACAACTTGGTCCTCCTGACCTGCCAAATTTGTCAAAGGGAGGTTCGATCGGGAGGTCAACCCAGGTACAAGCTTGGGCTTCTCTGATGCATTTCTACATAATATTTCTGATGTGGCATCCCCGACACATTCAGCAGGCACCAGCACTTGCCCTTCGTATGTGGCAAGGAGCAGTCCCACCAGCAGCATGGCTAGGGGATGAAGAGCCAAAGTGGCCCTATGCTTGCAATAGTACCACAATGACACTGTGATGCCAGTCTCCAAGCCTGAGATGTTCAACCCCAATCTACCAGGTGTTGACATGAACACTTTAGCCAAGTGGTGCCCGCTCCAAATTGTATCGAATCTGATTCAACGGCGCCGCAAGGTGCAGCAATATTTCAACAGCAGCAGCATCGCCAAACTTTTGTGGTGGGCATTGAAAGTCCTACCTATGGTAGTGGAGAAAGCTGCCAAGTAACCGAGGAAAATGCCGAGAAGCAAGTACACCTCGAAGCATCAAACGATGGATTGACGCAAAGGATTCTGCCTATCTAATTGCACCAGATATTCCCGGCGTATCATGTGGATATAGTCTTCCACATAATATGTGGGTGGTTTAAGAAAGAACACAGGCGGTTCGAACGTGTCTGTGAGAAAATCAAAGAAAACCATTGCGCATGGGCCTATCTGCATGTGAATCACTTTTCAGAAGGGCTGTGATCGCTGGACAGCTCTGTTTGCTTGAATGTTTCCTTCGTCTTTATTGAAAAGGCGTAGATCAACTGTCTAAACCATTGTGAAGAAATTCATTGCTGGTTGGCTATGACGCGTGGTTTATTGCTCCATGAATGAGGTCATGGTTGCTTTATAAATGTCTGAAATGTAGTTTGACAAACCCATAAATCTTTTGGCTGGCTGGCAATGTGATAAAGCATGGTTCATCATGTTCACAAAGGGACAGTCAGTTCGTTGTTGGCAGGCAAGATTTACTTCCACTGCGGCCAACTAGTCCATGGTTGCTTGGCAGTGTTTAGTTGGTCCATGGTTGCTTGGCAGATCTTGGCAGTGTTTAGTAGCTCATCACCTGTCTATAAGTTCATTGCTGCTGGGCAAGGACAAATAGGTTGGTCAACAGGCCACAAGTTCAAGGCCGCTGACGATGTATATCGTCTGACACATCTCAACCGAATTCGCTGTTGGCGGGTAGTGGCTAGGAACAAGCACATCAAAATGTGTCTCGGTTCACTGTCTCGCGGCGTGTATTGTCTCAAATGAACAAGTAGTTTAACAATCTGTTCATTGGCTGGAAATATTTAATTTACTCGGTAAGGTTCTTTAAGAACGAAAAACATATTAATGGGCAATGAAGGATGTAGAAGCGGCTCACAGTTGGTGATTGTTGGCTAGGAAATATTCGCAATGTCCTAGCCTAGCTTGGCAAACATAAGAAATATCTTGGTCGCAACCGGAATGTCGAGGATACAAACACACAGTTCGTCCAATGTCTGTCTTTACGTGCATTAGTGACTGGCATTGTCTAGAATGTACGTTGACACGTCCACAAGGAAAGAGTTCTCTCTTGGCTGGCTGGCAATGTCTAATACTTCATCAAGCCTCCTGGGTTTGCTTCAAGGTCCTGCAGTATTGCTGTGATATCAATGTCCGATTCAAACATGCCTTGAAAGTCCCACATTTGATTTCTTCATACTCTTCAAGTGGACCCAACGTGTTGCATTTTGGGCCTTGAACGGTTCCGGGGAGTGTTCTTTAAAGAATATTCAGATCAGGATCATTTATCGCCACGCATGTATAGTATCTGTGTATGGACAAACATCTGTCGGTCATTCGTCTCATGTCATGCTGAGGTGTGAGACGGAGCTCAGTGCCGACCAATACGGTGAGGACTGAGACTGCAACAGAGGACATACCCATGTGAGACAACTACATTTTCTATATGTACTGTACGACTGACCTCTGATAACAACCAAATACTGTATCTAAAACTTTGATAGATACAATTGATACAATGTAGATAAACAGAATATTAAGAACATGATAGAATGCGCTGGAGTGGTAATGATTGCAACATTCAACATAGAGAGAACCTAGGTAGCTGTCTAGAATACTGACTTATACTTAGACAGAAGTCTATATGGACCGGACCACAATGAAATGAATGATTGACATGAATATTATATTAAATTATACATTTATGTATCATATACGATATAGTATTATAAACACATATAATTGTATTATTGATTGATACATATTTTCTCATATCATATCTATTCCTTCATCTATTTCTTCCACTTTTCTTCCACTTCGAAGTTGCACTCTGCAGCTGAGCATCGTGCAGCATCTGTGGCTGCAGCGGCAGCGGCGCTTCCAGCTGCTGGCGCCGTGACCGCGAGCGGCGCCGCCGCCCTGGGGAGCCGCCCGCCGCGGCGTCGCGGTGGAGGTGCCGGGTGGG
>VSDK01001536.1:411594-434097 GCA_009767595.1 Symbiodinium kawagutii
CGGTGGAGCTGCCGGATGTGTTGGATCGCCGGCCACAGCGCCGGGGGTGGAGCAGGAGCCGGTGGAATCCTCAGCTCGTTGTGGAGAGAGCAGGGGAGCTAGTGCAGTGGTGGGACTGGTGTGGGAGAGTAGTGGTTGACCTTTGGTAATGTAGATGATCATGGAACTTTCTAGTCTACAGTGGGTTGATGAGGAAAAAACGTATATGTGAGGTCGAAAAGCAAACATGGAGATGAAAGATTGTCATGAATGGTTTCGAGACTCTAACTTGATGAAAATGACCAATTCAACTAAATTCAAGGGCCACAACAATTCTTGATAAAAGTGTTGCCAAAAACTATGGTTGTTGTATGATGGATTGACGTCTGCAAATCTCTCTTGTGATCGACCATCAGGAGCACTTCACACAGTTGGTCAATGCTGCAAAGGATCCAGCCCAGCTTGCGCCGACAGATTCTCAAGGCAAGTAGAATGAACTGTAGAATTCCGGATCCGATTGTAGTGCTGATGCATGCAATGAGCAAAGGATGTGGGAAAAGTGGCGCAGTTTCGGTGCCCTGGAGCCAAAGAGTTCCTGGCACAGCAAATCGTTCACAGTCATAGCAACTGGTTATGGGTCAAGGCTTCAATCAACCAACTCATGGGAGATGATCACCAACAATTATAGGGAAAACAGTTGTTAAGATGGAGGACCCAGGGGTACCGGGTTTTGACCCATAGCCAACTACAGGGGGAGCAGACTGAAGAAGTCACCAACAGATTGTCTTATTGCTGGCTGTATCTCTGGTTGCAGCTTAGGCTCTTGCAAATATCCGTGATTCCGAAATGATGGCGAAGAATGTCCAAAAGAGGAGCTCGACAAAAGGATCCGACTCGAGTAAGGCATCGCATTTCTTGATAATCGCTTGGACTCGCAAATTCCTGGATTTCACACAGAAATTGCTGCAGTTGGTTTCTTCATTCATCGTCATCGTGGTCTAATTGTTCTTCATGTGGTTGTTCTTTATACAGTAGTATGAGGTCACCATTGCAAAACTCGTGGTTCAGAAATACAAATGTCAGGATGGCTGTGTGAGCGTGAGCAAACTGCCTGAGTCAGCAGTTGGACCTCTCGCTCAAAGCATAGCGACGTTGAGCCATGCACAATTTCCACCACCGTTTTCCCAAATTGCACCAAGAGTCAAGCGTTTAGGTCCAGCTTCAGTGCCATATGCAGATATCGCAGCTTGCTGCTCCATGGCTGTGGCTTCAGTGCTTTCCCGGGTGTCTCGCACGGCACGACGATTCACCCGAGCTTTTGCAGCTTGAAACTCCTGACATCAAGCAACGACGTTCAATGGCAAAGGTGGGCACACTTCAAATGAGCAACGCCAATCCAAGGTTGCATGGGTTGAATTAGGTCGATGATACATTCGCATGAAGGTTGCATGGGTTGAATTGGGTTGATCAATATGATATATTCGGATGAGGCTAATTTTAAGACATGTTCAGACTGTACGGGCAACCGTTGCTATCAACCACTATCAACCATTGTGTCTGATGGTAAATCATCGCTATCAACCCTTGCTATTCACTACTGCTATTAACGAGATATCTCTGCCAGCAGCATCCCACTTTGCACTCCCGCTGCGCTCCGTGTCATCTCTCAAGTGTAGGGGAACCGCGCCCAGCATTTGCCAACACTTCTGCTCATCCCGCATCTTGTGAACCATGGCCATGATTTCAGACCAATGGGACCGGTAGCCTCATGACATCGATCATTTGACAATCTGCTGGCGTTCACGCAGAATCTGAGCATTCAAATCCAATGAAAGGAGGGCACAAAGCCCAACAACCGCTCACTTTCCTTGCGTTTGAGCTCTTAGTCATTGAAAATCATTAAACTTGGTGGGAACTATAGAACATTGAACAAAGAAAACACGAACACTAAACACTCAGTTGAAACTTCAAGAATGCTTTGATCACGTCCAGACCCTCGAGGGATGCAGCTGGGATGCAATCCACACAAACGTTGTAATCGCAGTGGTGCTCGCAGCGCCATCGAAATTCTTGGCTCGGGATCTTGTCTTGACACTCGTTGCAGCGTTTCTCATCGCCCTGGACAAAGCTTTGAAGCGATTGCCATGGTTTCAGCTTCTTCCTGAGAAGTTGCAGGAGCTGAGGCATTGAGTTGCCCGGAGCATTCAGCTTGATAATTGTCCTCTTGAATCCTTTTGATCATGCTTTGAGGCAACATGTTGACACATGTTCGAATCATGTTGCCGCAAATCCCATCTCGAACTGTGGAGTGATGGAATTGTTTGCATTTGATGCAGCTGCATACAATTGTGTATCTATACAAATATGATCAAAAGTGTTTGCTGTACAGACTTGAAAAAGTAAATCTAAAAAATGCATCCCTTGAAACAAATTCCGCGCTTCCTCTTGTTGATAAGATGGCCTTGAGGACAGAGAAGCTGCAGGCTCTCGCCAGGATCAAAGGACCTTCCAGTCAATCTGCCATGTTTCTATGAAATGAAGGGGTCCAAAGGCCAACTTCTGTGAAGTCCTAGGGTCCTACACACTGTTGGACCGCATTTCAACATATTTCAACCACATGGCGAAGGAGCATCGATAGTGACTAGTGGTACATTCGAAACACAACACAAATTAAGACTACAAGAGAAACTCGATCTTCGTATGCCCAGCATTGCCCAGCAGTTACGTATCCGCCATCATAGCCGGGCCCAGCATTGCCGAGCTGTTCTATATCTGTTCTATGTCAACGACCGGTGGAGTCAAAATTGATGGCACCAAGAAGCTCTGGGTTGTCGACATTCGGCTGCTTGACACATCGGTGCTTCTTGGGCAATGCCAAGGCAGCAAGTTCAGAGCCCTCTCGCGGGGGCTGCAACCATTTTGCCTGAGACCAGCCGTGTACAGCAAACATATGCAAGCATAATGCATACTGTAATCATATACGATCATATGATATGATCATTCATGATCACCATGATCCTCATGATCCTCATGATCCTCATGATCATAGTGGAACTTTGTGTTTTCTCCAAGTCAACAGAAGTGCCAACCACATCCCACCCACATCTGCCCATTTCACCAACGTCAGAACAAGTCAATATCAGTCTCTCTTCGGGCCCGTGCAGCTGTTGATGGTGCTGAGCAGGAACACGCGACAGCATGGTGTAGACTTGGGATTTCAACAACTCTGGCAGTGCAGAACTCAGCAAATTCAACACCTGACTTGCCCAATGAATCTCTCTCATCATCATCATCATCATCATCATCATCATCATCATCATCATCATCATCATCATCATCATCAGGATCATCCGGTCAACTTGGCCCCTTCTGCCATCCCATTGCATCATAATGCCTCCAAGTCACCTCCTCAGGGTTCTCCCCAAAGGCCGCCTCGAAATCTTTGTCGTGGCGGCGCCGCAGAGGTACGGCTGACAGCAGATCCAGGCGCCGTTGGCGGTTCAACTCGACAGTGGCCTCCTGTGCCGCTGATCCACTGGTGATGCGTCCCCTGTGATGAACAGCTGGGTCTTTCTCAGCCATGGGGACCCCATGGGGACCCCCCAAATCATCCAGTGTATTAACCATCTATTCACCATTTATGGTAATAAACTAATCATTTTGGGGGTTCCCTATTTTGAGAATCCACCACTTGTTGAACGGGAATTACCAAATCAGTGTGTTCACCGGGACCGAGGATGGTGCTGACCTCAACCAGCCCTGGGAGCCTGGGGACTTTTTTTGTGCGCCCAGTGGAAGCTATGAAAGCTGCAATGGATTGAAATTCCAAGGGATGCCCGGATGGCCAAATCTGATAAAGCTAAAACGTGATAAAACATGCTAAAACTAGAAGTCAATCAGGACGTAATCATCGTCATTGTCAAACGTTGATCAATCTGTGTTGTTGCCAAATATCTTTTGAATTCAATCAATGTTTGACAAAACAGCGCGGTATCAAGAATTGATATGAAACACGTTCCATAGCAGTCGCTTGCAGTGCTGCTGGCTCACGTTCAGTCCTGAATGACATTATTCCAGTGACTCTCATAGCAGTGCTGACACATGTCCTCAGGCAATGTTGAGCTAAATGTGCAGCAAACAGAAACAAATCAATGATGACCAAGACCATTCAAAACTCAAGGCTATATATCTCCAGATATGGCTGAAACTGAAAACACCAGTCATCTAAAGCATGAAGTGTAGTTACCAGTGTATTTGCTTATGCATGAAGCCGAATATACAAAAAGAATCAAAAACAATCATTCAGGAAAGTCTAGGACTAAAACCGTTTCACCAACAAATTATGTCGCCTGATCTCTCACCAAAGTGATTGAACCACCCCAAACGCTAGGAATGTCTAGGAATGTCTAGGAATGTCTGGGAATGTCTGGGAATGTCTGGAAGTCTCATAGGGTCACACACAAGATCCAACATGGCTCTCAACGCCGAGTGTCCCATGGACAATGTTCAGAGCAGCGCCAACGAAACTCCATTCGCTGAATGTCTGCCGAGCAAACGGCACAGCTGTGACCTGTCAGCGAAGCCTGCCATGGCTTTAACTTTTTGCCTCGCAACCAGAGCAGCACGTTTCCAGCAACTTTCTGTGCATCAACAACTTTCAAGGCCAAAGGACCAACATGGTCTACAAACTGATCGAAAGTTGTGGATAGTTTCTCCAGAGATTGCATTTATCATCAGAAATCCGTAGTGCAATTGTGACAAAGCTTCGGAGAAATTCTGAGTCGAGCACACTTGGTCAGAGGATGGCCATAGCCACATCTTGGCACCCCATCCACCGGCTGCTCCGAGCTGAAGCCGTACTCAAGTCTGGGGGAGCCCAGCAAGCCATTCGAGGAAGGGAAGGCAGATTCCAACGGCATTGCTGCGAGACGCACCACTTCAAGACATCCAACTCACATCGACCGTGCAAATACGCGCGCTCTTGCACAATAGATCGATAGAATCATTCATTTCATTTCGCGAAAAGAGTGGCATGCCGAACGATGCCCTGCATGATGGGCTGTCCCTGCACTGTTTCCCTTGCAAGATTTTCCGATAAGCAATCAAACAAAACAAATCAAAACAATATAAAACAATATGAGGGATGAACTCTGGCAATGTTATCTCTGACTCAAGCATGATGTTTCATGTCATCAAGCTGGTTAGCTTGGCATGATGAGGTGTACTAATTTGCTAGATCACACGTGGCTGCGCGAACAAGGCATGTGTTAGCCAACAGGCAGCTTTTGCACAGGGCACTGGGTTCAGTTCATCAACAGAAAGATCTCCTATCTCTATCTCTCCTCTACCTCCCTGATTCCTCCCTCGCTCTCTCTATGGCTCTCTCTCTCTCTCTCGCTTTCCTCCCTAATCATCAACCGGTATTAAGCACTATTGAACATTAATATACATTCATCAACCATTATCAACCCCTAATCCCTCCCTTGCTCTCTCTCTCTCTCTATGTCTCCCTCCTCCCTTCTCCTCTTCTCCCACTTCTCTCCTTCCTCGCCTGCAACCTGTCTCTCTCCCCCATCTTTTTCTTTCTGCTTCCTTCAAGAACGTACCAGAGCCTTTGATCATCCACCATGAGCTGAGTGCGCTGCACGGCTGACTTTGATACATATATGTGATGATTCGGCTCTCCTTCGCTGATATTTTCACGAAACCTGGTAGGTCTGCCGCCACTACGAAGCACCCAAGTAACCAATCAACCAACCGGCTTTTGGTATGTAATCAGTTGTCGTACTATATGTTGTACTGGTTCATTCTCTGTAACATTGTTGGCACTTGGACCTCGATGCACCTGGTGTCGTGTTTCTCTGGCAGCGCCTTCGGATGATCAGCACTGCAGCAGCTACTCCCGCCAGCGTCGCCGCCAGCATGGCTTCAGGGACATGGTAAATCAAGCCTTGATGTCATGGGATACAGAAATTCCTTGCAGCTCATCGCAAGTAATCAACTGTAGAAAGTCACCATTTCTATTGTGTTATCATTGTTCATTCGCGGTATCTCATCTTGAAATGCGCCCTTGGAGCAAAGCGCAGAGAACAAGGTAAGGTCTGGCGGTCGGTCAATTTTGATGACTCAAATGTTGGTATATGCATGAATTGTGCTAGCACAAACCATTTCCAAATGCTCACTGTGCCACTTCTCCGGGTACGGACTTTGTGTCTAAACTGTGTTTGATTGTATCGCCCGTTCGTACTCTAGCTAGCGGATGCCTCTACGAAAAAGGAATTGCTAGGAAAATTGACAAAAATATATCGACATTGTCATGAGCCTTCTGAGCTGAACGGAAGAGAATGGCATTATGCCATCTTTCACATTCTTAAACCATTCCCCTGTATCTTCCTCGAAACACATCATAGGCCTATCAGGGTAGGTTTAGAGTGAACAAAGGTCATGTAAGTAAGGACAAATGACATATGGGTGTTTCTCAAAATTGGGTACCCCAAAGATGGATGGTTTATTGCTATGAACAGCTAATATAAAGGATGATTTGGGGGAACCGTATGTCTTGAGAAACCAATTTATAATGATGAAAACCATCATTTTCGGGTTCCCCTATTTTGAGAAACCGCCAAATCATAAACCTCATGTGCTTCGAAAGTTTTCTAACGGAGCTGGGCATCTTGTGCATCCCAGATCTCAGCCCCTGGCCAGCTTTGACAAAGCACCAACCGATGCGGGCAATTCCTGGTATCCGACCAGCCGTCAGGATTCATGTTGACAAAACGACATATGTCATAAGATGCTGCCAACTGTCACTCCAAATAAGGGCGTTCCCTATCCTGTTATGCAACTTTTGCCTGCATTTACATGAGTCAATGCGGTTTTTCATTTCACAACCTGGATTTTAGAAAGGCGGCACGGGGAAATGCTTTGACCATCCTACCATATCCAAGCTTTTCCCCATCGTTGGCGGGTTCCTGTGTAGCTTGCGGGGTCTAAGGCGTAGGTTGAGCTCCGAAACCATGCCGGAAGCATGATTTCGATATGTTTCGCATGGAGAAACTTCAGAGAGGTGCTCCTATGTCGAGTGTCGTTGTGGTGCCTATGAGCTTTTTCATTGTGGCAATGTCTTCACCTGTCTTCACCATCTGTTCTGTGCTTGCAGTTGCATTATTGGGTGACGGATTCTTGTCAATCGTGCCATAGTGTGAGAGGGATAGGACTTGGCTGGGACAGTGGAACTTAGGGAATCGAAGATGGTCTTGGGAGCTTTGGATACTTGTGGTGGTGTTTTATTCCGAATTCTCGTAATTTCTGGGAGATTTATAGCCTCCGAACTTTGCTTGTCAGGAACCATAGGCTGCGTTGCAACATGCAAAATAAATCACCGGCACACGTGGGATATGTCCAATTGTCAACCCCAAGAAGTATGCGGCTTCGGAAACAGTATGGGTCAGATCCAGTCCCGATATTTGGTAAATCCCAAGACCCGGCCTGACTACTCCATTTACATATATAAATATAGCACGATTGCTGGAATTTAATCGATAGAAATATGATGGGGATATCTCCAAAGATAGTTGTGCCCCACAAACACCAAAAAATGATCAGTTTGGGTAGGGAAACCCACAAACTATGGTGGTGCACCAGATGTATATATATATATATATATATCGTCGAAACTGTCAAACTTGAGGTCACTTGGAAGCATTTCTGACGGACTGGGAAGGAGTAGGGTTCACTCAAATGTCACCCATGGTACAAATTGCATTGGTCGATGTGACATGCGGCTTCTAGATGGACCTGCTACAGGAGGATAATGTGGCATATCACATTATCAACCACTCCCATTCTTACTAGCAATAGCTGGGCTACAACCCTTCTAAACCTGACTGGCTGATGATTAATTAATTTCTATTGGCTGGATTGGAAGCCAATATGAATCAATCTCACCATCTCACCATCCAAGTGTTGCTGGTTAAGATCCGTCACCACCATCCACCGTGGATCACCATCCACCATGGATCACCATCCACCATGGATCACCATCCACCACGGATCACCATCCACTCAACCGCTGCTGAACATGGCACCTCCAAGCGGTTGTTTGCCAGCACCAGCTCTTCCAGGCTGTCTGACCTCCGCCATCAACAATGACCCCCTGCTGGTGAGAATAACTATTGACCATTGATATGGCTATGGGTCAATATTAATCAACCAACTAATGGGGGATAGTGACCAACCAATAAAGGAAAACAATGGTGAATGGTGGGGGAACCAGGGATACGGGGTTTTGACCCACTGCCATATCCCCCTGGCTCTCTGAATACAAACTATCATTACAATGCATGCAATCATCACTACAATTATTTGTAGAATTATCACTACAATTGGTTGCAGAGTTACCACGAATGATAACCTTTGCTCACAATTATCGGTCGCAAAGAAGGTATTTTCTCAAGGCGAAAGGTTCCGATGATGAATGCTGCAATGCTCTTGGACATTCTTGTTATATATGTATGTTGTTGCATCTTGCTGCACCGTTGGGCTAGGGTTGACATCTGATGATTGGTAGCTTTTCATTAACACCATGATGCTCCTAATTGTCGCCGCAATTCACAATTAGATAGTCAAGAAGATGGATGAAAATGAATGTAGATCGATAAAGATGGCGTCAATCTTTCCCCGATGATCTATGGAATAAACTGTTTACGAAATGCCGGTGGGTTTATCACGCACCATTTTGGTGCGGGACCTTGCTGCATCCCCCCAGAGCAAAGCAAGTCTAGACAAATGACGAGTCTGCAATCTTTCTGACTCTTTGAATGATCTTGTTGCTGACTCAAGAATCAATAAGAATGATCCTGTCACCTGTTGGATAATTTCAGACTTTGTTTTGTTAGACTTGATTCAACTGCCATGCCGTTGCTTCTGACAACCCATGTAGCAGCTGAAGAGTCTTGAGGTTTCCACAGAGGACCAGCGAAAATCTCGGGCAACTTTGGGCCAAGGAGGTTCTGATCTAGTTCAATGACCTTCACCTGTCGCTGAGCACTGTGCCCCCGTCAGTCACAAAAATGTGACACGACTTTGGAAGCAGATTCGGTCAACCCGCCCCTAACTCGTTCCTTGATCTGAACCACAATGAGTGGAGTATGACCCTGACCCATCCTGACCCATCCTGACCCAAACATCCATCGTACTCCCACTTTGAACCAGGCCCAACACGTTACTGCAGCAGCTGTCTGACCATCTCAACTACACACCATTGTCGTCCAGGTATCTGCCTTGCCAAGCATTGAGATCTCCACAGGCAGTGTACCTGGACAAATGTTGGTGACATGCATAGACACCTTTCTTGCTTACACATCTATGTTTTGTAGCTATGTATTATGATGTGATATGTATCTGAATCATTCTGAATAATCCTGTATCCATGCTCAGATTGTGAATTCAATGCCCAAAGTCGAAGATTCGGAGCACGATGATGACACGTATGCATGCCATCTAAATTCAATATTCTAAGCACATTGAACTACTCGAGCTTCAACATGCCTCTCATGCTGAGACATTACAAAACTCTCATGGGCCTTTTCCAGCTTTGGGCTTTGATGTCCTGGCGGCTGATACTGTCGCTGGCGCACTGAGCTTGTTGCTCGAAAGCGTCAGCTTTTGGAGAGAGACCTGTCTAAAACAGCTAAATATGCTAAATAAAACACCTGTGCATAGCATGTTACACACTGACATCCCCGGTCCCCAACCATCGCAAAATATACACAGTCACAAGATGTGAACATGACTCACATGCAGCAAACTGAGATGTGAACCAGGCCCTGGATGGATGCAGGCAATTCAGTGATGGCGTTGTTGCCACAAGAAAGTGACTGCAAGCCTCCGGCAAAGCTTTGCTGGTCTCCAATGTCCATGGATCTCCCTCCAGCAGTTCTGGCTCTTCATTGAGTTAAGCACAGGAAAACTGACCGCAGCATAGCTCAAAAGCTTGCATAATATTGGGTTTCTCAAAATAGGAGACCCCCAAGTTATAAATGGTTCATTAATATATAGTTATGGTTGGTTCATTAATATGATATGTTACTATAAATGCTAAATATTGGGATGATTGGGGGGTACCCTGCGAAAGTTATGGATGGTTCATTCCTATATATTACTATGATTTGTTAATATTGGATGATTGGAGGGGTACCCCTATGACTTGAGAAAGCCACCATATCTTGCCGTAAAACTCGATGACTTCTCACCGAGTGCCCTGCTGCTCCATTGCGCGATGCTGGGAGGCAGGGCCTGTCACAACGGCAGATCCAGCGTCAAGGCACTGTTAAGCGGTGCTGATCCGTGGGAACATCTCAGGTACTGACTCACTGACTGGTTGTTGGGAAGTCGCCTCATCTGAAATCATGAGAATAATAACAAATATGCGAGTAAACAGTTTGTAAACATATCCATGAAATATCGTAAAATCAGGTAGTAGACTGGGTAAAGCCAGGTAGTCCATAGTCTTCTGAGTGACACCATGATTTCCATTGAACCACCTGCAATCAAAATTGATAATCCATGACGTTGACACTCAGTGATTGCTGTTCGGTCCAAAGGTGAACAGCAACAGGAGCCCTCCATCATGTTTCTTGTTGGCTATTTCTCCATGATTGATGACCCAATTATACCCAGTAAGCTGGTTTCAGTTGGTTGAGCGATCATAGATCGTGATTTCATCATTGTTATCGATGGTTGCTGTCGAAAGTCAACCAGCTTGTTCACCTGAACATCACAAATCAGGCTTTGCAGTGGTATGTTTTGATCCTGATAGCAGCAATGTCATAACTCTTGCAGTTTCATCCCTCTGGAACGCGGACCGTGCTTCAGAGTCGGTTCAGAAAGTCACTGGGTGCACTCCAAACTGCAGATTTGTTCTACCTCTTCCCATACAGGTGTCATCAACATTTGCAACAAAACCAACTAGAAAACAGTAAACTTATTTTTTGCGCCGATAGGTCTGCTTTGCAGCAAGCCGCAGAGCCCCCGCAGAAGTCTCTCCTTGAGCTGATTGGATGCCAAATCGATCGTCCGTAAATTGGCTGCCTGGACGGGTGGTCACTTTTGGTCAATCCTTGACCAGCACAAGAGCAATGATGGAAATGTCAAGTTCTCAATGAAGCTATGAACCCGGAGTTACGGAAATAGTGCTAACAGATGCTAAGAGTCAAGAGATGCTCAGAGATGCTCAGAGATATTGAGAGATGCTCAGGGATGCTAAGAGCAGCCCAATGATCCCCGAACCTCCGGACCAAGAGCAGCCTCTGGGATGGCTTTCAACCCACACCTGAGGTGCTTGCGACGCGACGGCCAATGATCTCGGGCCCTGTGGTTTTCGCGAGGTCCCGACTCTCGAAGTGCCAACACCCGTGTGTTCTTGGCTTGAGCCACCTGTCTACACATCTCACTCTGCACATACCATTTACATACCATTTTACATCCATTTAGTATCATTCATTTACTGTACATCAATTATACATCAATTTACATCAACCCTTAAAATCCTTAGATCTCACACAAACATGTTTTTGAAAAATTGTGCCCGCCTTCTTCTGAATGACATCCTTGGGCACAGCCTGGCAGCAAATAGCAAGCGACTGTTGCGCTGCAAGTGGTGCCTTTCGGCAATCCACGTTCACCCGAGGTGGAAAAGCCTGTTACAACTTGAAGGGCTACACCTTTGAGAATCCTATGCACTATGGATACTATGGGTGCTTTTGAAATTAGAAGTGTACCAAAAACTTACAACAAAGCGTCTCTAGTACCAAGTGTGAAGGTGTCCATGAGCCAATTCTTGATCCTGTCCACGGTAGCTGTCCAATGCTGTCCACATGGCATTGCCAGCGCCTTCACCTTGCCTGGGGCAGGCGCATCTGGTACCTGCCCGGATTCATAAAGAGGAGTTCTTTTGTGAGTGCAGCACCCACCACGACTTGCTCTGTTTGCCAATGCACGGGTGTAGTTTGAAACATGATGCAACGCGCTAGCAACATCACCTGTCCGTACCAAGCTTAAGCACAGAAGTCATGTGTCTTGCGGAATTCCAAACTTGTCCGCCTCCACCTTGCTGCTTTTGCCACATTGGCAGCCCATGATGGTGAATTCGCCAAGGATTCTGCTTCAAATTTCTATCGATTCCTTGGAGATTTCAAGGGCCTCTTGTTGTATTCCACTTCTGGCAACTGTTATCCATGGAGAGGACTCCATGCTGTACGTCGAAGGTAAGTTGAAGCTGCTCAACTGCCCATGGATTTTTCGCGTAGCAAATTTCTGCTTGCTTTTGATGCTGGTTGCGACGACCAGAACAACATCAAGACTGCCAGCTTGACTATCTGCAGACTGCCAGCGGATTGGAACGGGTTGGAACCCAGTTGTTTTTTTTGACCTGGAAATTATGAAATTGCTGTGAGATGACTGTGACGTGTAGTGGTAGAAGATCTCCAGTCAAGCATCCCATAATAGTGCCTTTATGGCATCAACTATACTTTCAAGAAGCAGGGGCTGCTACTCGAAGCATGGAGCAGCCGCGGCTCCTTTTCTTGCCGCCCGCAGAGCGATCCACCACAGCTCATCTGCCACAGATTGGCTCAGCGGGTGCGTGTGTCGCCATGGCTTCCAAGCACTGCCTGGCCAGTGAAGCCTAAGTTGACATCAGCAAGTCCTATCCATGGATGGAAACCCAATGAACCCCACATCACTTAACAATCTGCATGCCAAGACAATCAGAGAACACATGGATGGATGTTGGTAGCTGCACCCCATGACCACTACGAAAGCTTTGAAGACTTGTCAAATCTTCTACGAAACCAGGTCCAGCTCGGCAATCAGCTCAACAAAATCGGTGTACTTTAGCATGTTTAAGTACGGGATCTCTACAGTTGATAAGTCTGGGAGAGACGGACATATAGAGATACAATGAACAGATTGCAGGAGCAAACTCAACTGGTAACTGGCAAACCCAAATCTTTGCCTGGGAGCAAAATGAGGCAGCCCATGATAATGGAAGGGCCGTCTCAGGAGCTAAGGCCCAAAATACCCAAAGTAAGTATGATCTGTATGGTCTTTGATTGTATAAGGATACAGATGTCATATTGACAAGGTTTCCTTTGTAGATCAATATATTGTAAGCAGCTGTGGTAAAAAGTCGTGCCAAGTGACACACGAATCCCGGGCTTTGCGACATGTTCTGCAACAGCAAGTCCGTCGAGGTAGAATTGAAGGACTTCGTCACTGCATGTGTTCCTGGGATGCGCCCAGTGGAATCTGCTCTCCTAGGTGACTGAACTGAGCTGTGTCAAAATCTGGTTGCTGGTCCTGGTTGAACTCCTACATTGTCGTCTCATCAATAGCTGTCAATACAGTAATATTAATGAGTTGAGACAAATGAACATTAACATTAACGCACATAACAATAACATACAGTAACCCCAAATTGAAGTTGACGGCACAAGGAGTCAAGGAAGTTGCGGACAAAGTGTGTTACAAGTTATGTGCCGCAGAGAGCGTGCTAGATGATTATCCAACATGTGTGCTTCTTGTACTCTTGTGATTTGAACTATTACAAGCAGCACTGAGTAATTACTGGTTCAACTTACCAAAAAGAGTGAACAAGGCTATTCGAGCCATCAAAACACAGACATATCATTGCAGTTCTGGTGGGCACAATCATGCATCTTGCTTCCGTACAAATGCACATTCGGCCATGTAGCAAGCCGTTGAAGGATATCAGGAAGTTGTTTGATGGATTCAGAAGGCAGACCTGAACGATTCATGTGAGCAAGAAGCCAGTCTGAAAGCACCACGGAAATCGAGCGCGGAGACAGAACCAAGAAAAGCACCACGGAAATCAGCTCAATCTTCAAACCAGCTGCTGTAGAGCAAGAATTGGAGCCAAGCCAAGCTGCATTGATGTCGAGTGCCTTTGCTCCCTGAATGCCTTCTACTGGAACTGCCTGTACTTCCCGTGGTTCTTCCACTGGTCCTGGTGGACAAACCTTGGTGGGAACAGCTTCCCTGGATCTCAAATTTTCAGCAGGTTGACGAGCGCAACAGGGCAGCACCTGAAAGTTGCTTGGAAGTGCGAAGTAACGGAAAACTGCAGCTAGTATGATCTTCAGTTTCTGAAAAACGTCCAAATGATCAAAGCCATGGTGCTTTCACCTGGGTCTAAGAACCTCACGTCCCAGCTTGAGGCATTGTGCGGAAGTCCTGGGTAAAGAATTTGTGAGGCTGGAGAGAAATCAGGAAGCACACAAGAAATGGTTGCTTGGCCGAACTCGAAAAAGAAGTTGTTTGCAGTACAAGCAGATCCCTACGGCTGCAGGAATTGCGTGGAACTCTGTGGATGGGAAATTGCTGCTCCTGGATCTGCGTTCTCGGGCACTGTGCCACCCCTGGGCTGCTTAGAGATGTAGCGGAAGAAGAGGTCCACCCACGCTTGGTCCAAATTTCCTGGTAAACATTTCTCCATCAGTACAATACAAGCGTTGATAATTAATGCTGCAATCTACTGTACAGACAGTCTCAGGAAAATATGCCCCACATCCAAGCCTTGATCCTGAAGTGAATGTTACACTTGAATGTCTGGATATTTCAGCTATGAAGGAGCCAAGCAAGATCGTGTACTGGCTGCTTTTCTGGCCTTGCAAACGTACTTCAGGATGTTCGTCCAAAAGCCCCCTTTCCAGGGCAAGCTGCATGGCATCAAAGAGCCTGCAACGAGCTTGGAATTGAGGATCACGAAGACAAGGCATATGCGGCCCATGTTTCAACTGAATCGAATCCGTATGCCACCACGGGCCATCACTGGCGTAGCAGCTCCCAACACACAAGCAATCACAAGCGACGCACAGACACACAACCGCCTCAAATCAGGAGTGATGACCATAACCCCAGTGTTGAGTCTCTGATGTCGAATCTGCTGATGATCCAAGCCTTGCAGCCATCCCAGCTGTTCAGTTGGAGCTGGGAGGATCTACTGAAGCAGCTGGGCAGTGATCCCAACTGTACCAACTGAAGCTTCAGCTGTTGAGCTGGGCAATCTAAATCGATAGCTCAACTTTAGCCTAATCCCTGCTTGACCAAACAACCAAGTATATACAGTAAGCCACTAGACCACCAAGATTTTCATCGATTCAATTCCTGCAACAATCTCCCCGCAGCCGAAGAAGACATTCAGAAGGCAAGCCAAGGCAAGGGACCCAGACCGGAGGCGGCAAAGTGAACTGCTGGTGGAAGCTGCAGCAAGTGCCATAAACTTCCAGTCACCAGGATATCGGTATCCAAGTAAAGGATCCTCACACAGGAAAAAAGGAGCATCAAGTAAGAACTGAAATCAGGTGACCATGATCTTCTGAAGCACTCACTGCTTCTCTATTCACCTGTCACCAACCATTGCCTCGCTGCAAAATTTGCAGAACTGAACTATCCATCACTGAGGTGGTCAATGGGAAAATCGGCCTTGGAAACCCTTGTTTGAACCATCGATCATAGGGATTTCCTGCAAATTTTCCCATCAGAGAACCCAGTGATATCAGTATCACTGTGTTCAGGGTGATCCTGAGACTGGAAGAATCTTTGCCGGAATTTCCAGTGCAATTCGAGGGTGTTGCTCAGCACAATGACATGCTGGACTGCACAATATTGATGAGACATTGATGAGACTAGTGACTCAATTTTCGAATCATTCTGATTTTCGACTACCAAAATATACAAGAATTCAGACAAGAATATACAGCACTACCAAAATTCAATTCCGAATTCAAACAGCACATGAATTCACACAAGAGTATACCAAACAGCACTACCAGAATTCAAACAAGAATATACCCATGGACTAACCTACAGTGATTGCTGTTCATCCAAGACTTCCGCCCAAGGCGTCCTGCTGAAGTCCACCAAGCGCCAGAGGTGCAAACGTCGCCAGCCACCCGGAGCTTGCCGTGACATGCGAAGCAGCGGCACTTGGACAGGGACCAAACCCCTGGCAGCAACCAGTTGTTCGTTCGGAACTGCTTGGGATTTGCCGTGGATATCCCTGTGGATATGCATGCGATTTAACATGATATTGCAGATTATTACAGCATTGCTGAGTCAAAAAATAGTATCATCGCAGTTGCAACGCTTTGTGTTACGATTAACTGGTACTGATACAAGCCATAGGAACAGGTTCCATTCTGTTTTGCTGGCACAGTGACTGCAACTGGGAGCAGGATGATAGGACTGCTAAAACCCAGTACTTTGCATGGTTCCACTGCCAATCGCAGTGTCTTGTGTTATTGGTTGCATCATGTTGCATCTTGCCTTGGGCTTGCCGCACCAAGTTCAAAGGCCGGTCGTTAAACGTAGCCAAAAAAAACATGATCAAAGAAGGCTGGGCAGGTCGCATTGACAGAAACCATGGCACCTCTGCAACCATCGCTCTTCAAAGCTCATCGAAGGTCCCTCCTTTCAAACAGCTTGATATGTTGGAGACGTCAAGGTATACTTAATTCAAAGCTTGTACATGCCCAAAAGACTTCAAAAGACTTGTGCTTTCCAAGGAAGCAACATTTGTTTAAGGAAAAAGGCACTGTGGCGCTCCAAGTTCCAAGCCAGGCCTCTGATGGGCAAAGAACAAGGAGTGGGACCTTGCCATGCAATCCACCAGTGCAAAAGTCCGAAAAAAGTCGACAATGACAAAGACCATCGCAACATGCTCATGATCCTTCTCGGTGCGCTAGCTGCCATTGCCCTTGCTATGTTCCAAAACATCAAAAGGGAAAACCTTTTCATAGAAGGAACAAAGCCCAGGCACTGCGAGTTTCTTCCTTCCAGCTGCATCTTTGACAGCATGAAACTGAAGCAAACTCCATGACATCACATCGAGTGCCTGTCAAAAACAAGCTGCTGATCAGCTGATTCAATTATCAATCCTCGATCGTTCCAGATTTCGAGATTGCAACCAGGTCAAATCAAAAACGGTTCGCATACTGACGCAGCCGTCATCAAGCCGTCAACATACTTGGTATTGTGTCGAAAGTAAATTAGTTGAATCTGCCGAAACGGAACCCAGTGGAACCTATCATAATATACACTGCCACCTGACTCCACACTTCGAAGCCATTCTGATCCTCGAGCAGTGTCGCAAATGCCAAGCCATCTAGCGAAGCGTCGGTGGGAATGGTGCTCTCGGCGGCAAAAAGCCTAAGTCTTTACCCAGCGAACACTGGCTCTCATCCTCTAAGCCCTACTATGATGGCAAGAATCCAACGCATGGTCACATGATGTCACATGGCTTTAGAAAAGCAAACTAGTTCATACATGCTCATACCGCTTAAACTGTACAAATGTGAGGACAAAGTATTAAAGGCAACTCTGAATCATCTACCCACTCGGTGACTCAAAGCTAAGCTCCACACATATCCTACCACAGCCCACAGCCCATACACCACGGCAAGTGGCTGATGTTCGAAGCTTTCCCGCCATGCTGAGGCACTGCCCAGCTGTCCTAGCTGTTCCAGCCAATCATTCACAAAGATGTTGGAGATCAAAAAGTCTAAATGCCACAGTGACCACTGGCTCGACTGGCTGCTTTTTGTGTAGCCAACCTGGGCCAGGCTGGTGGCAGCCCTGCTGTGTTTGAATCCTTGAAACAAACGCACTCTCTGATGAACATCTGAGCAGTCTGACGTAGTGAACACAGGATGATGTTGTAGATATGTTTTTTTTGGATTTGACTGGAAGACGCGTTGGCTAGCAGTGGGTGGGAAGAGTTCCTGTATCTTCTTCAATAAAAACATACAACTAGGCTAACTAGATTTTTTTTACATCTAAATCCAACCCCTATTGGCAGGCCTGTCAAACACTGAAAATGTAACGTTCTCTTCCAGGCTGATATTCATCCAGTCAGACTGAATGCCAAGCAAAAATCCATGGGCTTGTGATTCTTTCCACGATCTGCACACTGAAAGTAGACACTTGAGTCTCTCATAAAAAAGGGGCAATACATGAAAAGCTGAGCAGCTGACAATGAGGTCTCAGGCTGCAGGTGTCCTGGTAGGCTCAGCAATGCTTGTTGTGCTCGGTGTAATGACCCTGCTGTGCAGCCATGGCTGATCGCCATCAACGAAGCCTTTCGGAACCAGCTCCTTGATGCCTTGGTGACCATCATGATGGTTGACAATGGTCATTGTAGAGTTCTAACCATTGATCACCCTTGAAGTCAAATCATAATAACCGTTAAACTTACAATAACCATTGTAGAGTCAATTCTAATGGTCATTGTAGAGTCAATCCTAACCATCCTAAACTTATGGTTTATAACGGTCATTGTATTGGATTTCTAGCGATGAATTTATGTGCAGTTTCGCGACACCCAGGACCCCAAAGTTATGGTAAGGTTGGCTTTGTATAGATGACTAATATTGGATGATTTGGGGGTACCCCTGTTTTGAGAAACACCTGTATAGAAAGTTCATCGATATGATTCTAGTGTATATAGTGTAGTAGTGACTACTGACATCATCATGAAATCCATGAAGCTATTCAGAGTAATCCCAGGTGGAGGACCAACACGTATTAGATACATAATATACTACAATCTAATATATTTCAAGATAAATGTTGTTCAATATTGACCGTATCTCATTTCGACTACTGCATGTGGTCCCAGTGTATTTAGAGCCATCTGGGCAGGAGCAACATACTGCGATGGGGCTAGAAGTATTCGAAACTCGTGCAAATTATGAACCTTCCAATGAAGAAGGTGAGACTGCATGTACAGTAGGTTCTTTAATTAAGTATGTTTAAAGGCAGTCGTACAATGTCATCCAATGTCATTCATGCAATGTCATACAATGTCATCCAATGTCATACAATGTCATTGTCATACAGTGTCATCCAATGTCATCCAATGTCATTTAATGTCATTTAATGTCATACAATGACAAGTTCAATCAAGTTCGACACCACCCAATTGACCAAAAGCAAACACACAAACTGGCTCCAACTTCAATCCCAGCTGCAGCCTTTGCCACCGGCCTCATCACTTCACAGCTACAGGACCATCGCTTCGGCCAAGTGGGCCCCTTCTGCCAGCATTTGCCAATGGCATGGGACATTTGCTGCGACCTACGATGCAGCTCCCGGATCTCTGGTGCCAAGCGAAAAGGTGGGAACCACTTCAGGCGTTGCAGCCGCTGAAGGAGCTGGAAGATGGGCCAACCAGATGTGAGGACTTGTAGACTGGGAACTTGAAAATGGCCCAATGATGTGGCCAAGTACCTTCGAAGCGCCCTTGCAAGCAACCGCTGCAACCGCTGCGGCTTCAACGGCTCCAGATCTGCTGGCAAAAAGCCATCCATAGCAGCCAGAAATGCTGCAAGCAATGTAGTAATGATGCCAAGCCAGCACTCTTCACTCCTCTCCTTCCACGTCCTTCGCAGCGGTTCAACGAACTAGTGGAACTATAGAATCAGATCCTATCAAATCCAAGAATGCTAATACATGTTAACAGCATCATATCCAATTGTATAACTAGAGTCCTAGAAGTTTAGCAGTGAGCCACAAGAGAAGCCAAATTTAGATCTCAAGCAGATCCTGAGTCTGACTTGGCCAGAAGTGGCACCCCGGGGCAACGGGACAGGGCAAATTTCTGGTCTGCCCGAGATGGAGCAAAGTTCTTGCAGAGCCTTGGCGGACAAATCTCATTGCAGAAAGCCAGAAGTAGAACTGTTCGATGCTGTTCGATGCGGCTCGAAGCGATGCTAAAAGCAGGGGATGCTGTGCAAACTTTCCAAATGGTAGCTGAATCGATATCATGAGATGTTCACTGTACGAGACTAGAGGGAAAAAACGTGGACTGCTTCGAATGAAATTGGAACAAGTAGTGACCGTTGGAAGGAACACTGTTCCGCAGTTGAACAAATCCGGGCTTGCAAACAAACTGTGCAAGTCCAGCCATGGATGCGGTAGAGAGTCTGATGGAGTCTGGCAAGAAACTGACCATGTCTTTTAGAAGAGTATACACACATTTTGTCCATATGTGGGTCTCTTTCAGGGCAAAATATGCAAATGAAACAATGGTCATAACATGTCATAACTATTTCATCTGCTAGGATGTTCACAACTACCCTACTGGTTACTGATTTCTGGAAACAAACATCCATCTCCTGTCTGCAAGCCAAGGAACTCGCCGCTCCTCGCTCATGCCAGCAGCATAGAACTTGGTGCTTTGCAGTGGCTGGACAAAGTCCAACGAACCGCACGGGGCTGACCTTTGCTGATTCCAAAAATGACTTTCCAAGGATACCAGGACACTTGCACACCATGAAACTTTGCCACTAGACTTCCTGCCTGAAATTCCGTTCCACCAGAAAAGCTGTCGTGAACATAATGTTCGTCATCAATACCCATTCAATTGGCCATCATCAGATGAAGCAAACGTGTCCCTCATGAATAAACCAATCACTGATTGTGACAGGTTTAATGTCTGCCAGGTTACACATCCGACCGCAAGCACCGATGAATGGTGTGCTTGATGCGCTCCCATGGTATCTAGCCGGGTTGCCAAATTGAACCAAGAGAACAAAGTTCCAGGGATTGCAGGGCTGGGGTTGTGGCCTGTTGGGGGAAAAGTGGGCAATGTTGGGGGGAAACTGGAAAATGCTCTGAGTACACTAGGGGTACGCCAGGCACATCTCTGTATTCTGTGCAGTGTCAAGAGCTCTACTAATATGCGCAAGGCACAAAATCGGAGCTCATGCCATGGACCCACAGTTGACCCCAAACCCACGACAGCTTCTGTTCTCCCGAAATGATGTTTGGCTCATATGAATTGGATTGTGGTTCATGAAAATCGGATATCATCGGTGTGAAGCAGGTAGCGTAATTACGTGATCCATCAACCGGGAATTCAGTAGAGCAATTCTTGCAATCCCTGTAAGCGCCGGTCGCATTACCATCCCCTGTATTGATGGTCAATAGAAATACATGTTGATCCGTGAACAGCAAATCAGTGTGTGATACATCCTATAAACGAGACATAGATATTATATGATATTATGTGGGTTTAAAGGTTAAACTCAAAGCCATGTATCTGTTTCGTTCACATCCCTCAAACATGAACAAAATAGTTGAGCTGGTGTATCCATTGAGGTTTTATTTGTTCACATCTCAAATAGTTGAGATTCAAACAGCCAATGAGATTCGAGTTGCAACATCTGTCTCTCTATTTGTTGCTGGCTTGTTACCAAGCCTTGTTAAGCCGTGGGTTCTGAGGTCGTCCAAACCCCTTGCACCACGGGGCACAGCTGCTGCAATAGTATCATTGGAGCCCAGGGAGCATATGAAAGTCGTGATCAGCTATCTAACATGCATTAAATATTGTATATTAAATATATATATATTACAGATATTATAAAACCATGTTTACATTGTATAATCCTTAGAGGTATTGCATATATATATATATATTTATTTAACCTTTATATATATATATATATTTGTTTATTATGTTATAGCCTATATAACCCTTATATGTATTGCTTTCATTGCCGTGGCAACAATCTCAATACTATAATTGCCATGAATCAAATAAGACTGATGACACTGATCATTGCCATAAGTCATTGCTATCTCTTCTCATATCCAACCACCAATAGCTGGGAATCAGGTCACCGAATCCATGCTGTTGATAATTGCTATGTCTGCCTATATCCATTGATCGAATCAAAGTGATGATATTGTTCATTGCTCGTGATCATTTCTTGCTATATCCAACCACCAATAGCTGGGAATCAGGTCAACATGCCATCATTGCTGCTTCTATCCAGCCACCAAGAGCTGGGGCTATTGATCATGGCTATTTCTTGTCATATCCAACCATCAACCATCATCAACCATCATCAGCCATCATCAACCCATCATCAACCATCATTAATCATCCAACCACACCTTCACCACAACTCCCCCTTTGGAACGTCACGGTCCGTTCACCGTCCACCGCGCTGCTGTCCTCAGTTCGCTGGCCCACGGCATCGCAGCCCAAGCGCAAGTTTCGCCAGTCGCTGGCCCAAGACCTGCAGCATGCTTGCGAAGATGGCATGGAGGGTTTCGCAGGCTTCAAATGGTCACTAAAAAAAGGTGAAATGTTCGAACCATGGGTGAATGATCAATGGTTGACCAACCAGCATCGAAAATGGTTCACCAACCATCATGAACATGGCCTTGAATGATGGTTGTTGGTGAAGATGGTCAATGCTTGGAGATGGTGCATGATCAATGATGGTAGACAGTTCAAGGATGAACAACCTGGTTGAGACACCCAAGTTCCATGAAAGATAAGTGAGGAAAATGTATGCAAACAGATTGTTTTAACAGATTGTTTGGAGCATACATAGCAACAGTCTTGGCTGTGCCATTTCCCACGACCTGAAATGACAAGGAGGTGAAGTGCCGGCAGCGAACGGAGCCGCGGGCCGCCATGGGGGAGGCATGTCA
>VSDK01001536.1:434141-459002 GCA_009767595.1 Symbiodinium kawagutii
CCGCGGGCAGCCATGGGGAAGCCATGTCAGTGTCATCTCATGTTGTCATTCAAAGTAGCGATGTCAACTTCAGACACGTCAAAGAATCTGTGAACCTTTGTATGTTCAAAAATTCATTATGGAGTAGTCTAAAGAGTTCATTATCATACACAGCATACAAAAGTTCTGTAAATGTTGCGTAGATATCTTGCTGATACATCGTGCTTGCTCCATGTGAGAAAGACATAACGAGCTGTCATGCACTTGCAATGACCATGGGAATCCATGTGAGCACAATCAAAAACCTAGCATCAAAGGGTTTCTGAGGCTTGAAAGGCATATCCATCACAGCTTATAATGATACACAAATACCCCCAGTCCAACAAACCAAGGTATAGTATATTATAGTAGTACAAGCAATAAGCGAGTACTGTAATTATTGATGATAATATTAATGAGCGGTTATCTTTTTGTTGACGGCTTCTGACAATGGCAATGGTCATTTCAAATGTGAAGCACAGTCATGTAGCCGAAATACTACGACTGTGAGTCAGAGAGTCAGAAACGTATCGTTGACTGCCCCGGCTGGCATCAATGTAGTTGCTCCATACGGTATCCTCTCGCAAAATGTATCGATGAACTTGTTGACTAATTTGGAAGCGTGCAGAAATTGAATCCAGCACTGGCACCCTGAAGTGTTTTCATAATAACGGCTCAAACATCTCGAACAAAAGGAGATGGGGCAACTGGGAACCCCACAGTTTTTCAATCGCATTGTGTGTAATTGACTAACATCTGTGTCATCATGTGTTTGTCTATCATTAAGTTTAAGTATATATCATATATCATATATCATATTAATCTATATAAATACAAAATATTGATATATGATAAATAATTATATAGATATGATGTACTCAAATATTATACATGTTATAAGCCGCTGAATATATTCTTACAAACCGTGCCATGATATCATATCATATCACACTTGTTGGGTGATCATGTTTGGCTCAGACAGTATGTCGGTTTACAATCTTTACACCACACAAAAATGTGGCTAAGCCAATTGGTTCGCACAAGCCGGAAAGAAAATAACAAAATGGATTGTACTGGTGTTTGAAAGGTACTCCAGTACCATTACGTTCTGATGGACACATGGAACCAAAACATGGCACTCCTTTAGTAGTAGATGTGGGGAGCAAGTTTCATGTGGATGCCAAAGTTCACCTTCGAGCAATTCCAATCCCATTTGCATTTAGCCCCTGTACAGTTTACGGAAAAAAGTAGTAGAATAGTTTTCAACGTGCATGTAGATTTTCCCTCACATCCCGGCTCTGTTCCAGTCCAACACATCTTTTTGCACCAGTTCTGCTATGATTTCCTCAGTAGCCTGGTCCCTGGGCCGTCGTGGCAAACGCGGCATGTAGAATGGTCTGTGATGGCACCCCACTGAAGATACAGCTGTTGCTACCAAAGGTCCGAACTGAGGTCAGAAATAAGTAAATTGGGCATGATTTGAGCCTGGCTAGGCAATCACTTCTTCTCCAACTGCCGTACCCCAGGTTCCAAGGTCGTTTATGCTTTTCTTTGACTGCTTCTCATAGCTTTTCTCTTGACTGGTTCTCACAGCACCAACTTCTGTGGTGAAGGCGGCCTGAGTGGGTCAAAGACCAAAGGGACAGATTCAAGTCCAAAGAGACAAAATTGTAAATCAAACATTGTTCGGCCCTTCAAATGTTTTCAGGCCTTGAGTGAAATTCTAGATCACGACAGATAGCATCTCTTCCTGGCAGGGTGCAAAGGCAGCGAACTGCTTGATGGCCGGCTCAGCAATAGCATGTTCAATCCTCAGCCGGATCAACATTCCCGAGGATACCTGCAAGCTGGTTGGGAGTAGATGAATCCGCTTTCTGCCAACGGCGCTGGCAGTAACCAAAGGTATCCATCCCTTGCCGGGAGAAGTATGCTCAATGGTGTAGTTTCGGACGCGCTGTCCTGTCACAATGTCCTCCTGGATCTGAAAGCGATCCACCATCTGCCCTTCACGTAGTGCAAAAAGATTGAACTCGTAGCCCTTTCCAGAAGCAGCTGCTAAGGGGGCGCCATAGCATTGCTGCACCCACTTGCCCAATTGCTTGTAGACGGCAGCATGGCTTTCTTCCACCAAACCGTCGCGGTCGATGGAGAACGCAAGTTCCATGACCATGCCACGCCCGACGATGTCATGATAGATAGGAATCATCTCAGACAAGTTCCGCACCTGTAACGACGGTTCCCAAAACCACACATGTTCTCGGAAGAGTTGTGGATCACAGAACTTGGGCCACCATTCTGTGCTGTTGGCTTCGCCAAAGTAACCACCACCTCTGGGGTCAAACGCAAAAACTGCTTATATAAATTGAAATGACTTCAACTATCTAGAACCGGTCATCAAAAGCATTGTGTGGATGGATTGAAGCTTTTGTGTATGGAAAGATTGAAGCTTTTTATATACTCCTCTGAAAACTCAAAAGCTTCAATTGGCTTCAAGAATCTTCAAAATGAACTTGTGAAGCTTACACGTTTTGGCTTGGGTCCGCCTGTGCTCCAAATCTCGCCAGGGCCCACATCGCGAGATGGGTATCCAGATTCGGTGCCACACCAGCCTGTTGGATTAGAAGGTGTTCCGGCTGCCTGTGGCTGAAGCTGGTCCATCAAGGAGCCCAAGCCTTTAAGGCCACTGTCCACCCAAATCTCCGTAAGATTTCCATAGTGGGTCCAAAGCTCCGTCACGTGCTGTCGTGCAATGTGCATGTAGTCCTCTTCAGAGACATTGAGCTGTCCAGGTAAAATCTTGTTCAGGCACGAGTTCTCTCCACTGAATCCGCGGCAAAGGTAGAAATTCTTTGCGATGGAGTAGTAAAAACCATGGCCAACCCCCGCAGCTTGAGCTGCATCAACGAAGTTTCTGAGAACGTCATACTGGATGCTTGCACTGGGAATGCCAACACTGTAGTTGTAAGGCCTTCCATCTGAAAAGGTTGCCTTGCTTGGCCACAAGGCAAAGCCACAGCCATGCTTGGCAGTGAGCACTGCGATGTTGGCACCAAGACCAGTGATACTTTCCATCCATTGCGTGGTGTTCAATCTCTGCGGGTTGAAAGTAGCCGGATCTCGGGTCTTGCCCGTTGCATAGGGAGCAAGAGTATCCCAGTTGCTGCTGTCACAGCCCGGGTCCCCGTTATGAGCAAAGGTTGCCATGTTGAAATGGATCAAGGCCACGAAATCGGTTGATTGATAACGGAGCTGGGCGGCAGAAGGAACTGGTAGAACGGTGGCACGGGACACCACCAAGCCAGTGAGCATCAGGAAAAAGAGTGGCAGTGCCATTTTGCCCCTGTCTACTTCTTTTGGTGGTCAGTCTGAAGCTTGAAATCAAAACTGGAGCCAAATCACAACAGATCAGGAGGTTGTCATAAAAAGGACCTGCACTTGATTCACTCACTGTCTGCCAACTACATCAACTACTGAATCAACTAGCGAATAACTATTGAATCAACTACCGAATCAACTACTGAATCAAATACCGAATCAATTACCTTACTTCATCTTCTTTCACATTTGAACTTGGTGCCTGCTGTAAGAAGGCAGGATTCTGAGGCCACCCATGGCAAGCGGGCGCAATGATGCACAATGTGAATATATCTGAATGCAAAAACGTCCCACCAGAGCTTGGTTCCTGCAACTACAGTAGATCACTGGCCAGCAATTCCCATTAAACTTGGATTCCTTGGATTTCTCGGATGACCTGAGCTTTGAAAGAACTGACGTTCATCTCATCGCGGCGTCCCATGTGCAACCAGAAACGCTCTTGAATCATGGAAACATAACACATCAAAACTGAATAACTACATAACACATCATAACATATCATAACACATATAACTACCACATGGTTTAGATTGTCACGATGCAAGGTTCAAAATGTTCAAAGGTAGGCGGTGCAGGTCAAGCTTGGACCAAGGAAACGGATTCGGACTTAGTTTTGGATGGGTCTGGGCATCGCGTCGAAAATCAAGCAACATTCCCTACTCTACACACCCAACCGGATAGAAGCTGGCAGAATCGGATTGGAAGGTTGCGAGCAAGCCATATGTGTGAACCTGACATCTGCTAGAGTCCGCTCCAGTTCTTCACAGCATGCTGATACTGCATGAGCATCCCTACTTTCCGGTACTCAGCTCTACTCACTTGCTGATACTTGCTGCAAATCTGAGGGAGCTCTCCTTTTTCCCTCATTATTCGGTAGCAAGAGATTGACGGCTCGTTGGGTTCGATCCTGACAAAGCTGCAGGATTTGACACAGACTCTGGCCTAGTGCCACAACAGCAGCCGTGGCTGACAATCTGCAACAAGAGATCAACAGGAGTCCTCCAAGCCTAGAACAAATGAGGTATACCCCTTAGATTTTCTGACATCTTTGCTATTGAAGCGGTTCGATGCTTTTGAGAATTGGTTTGATGGTACCTGGATGTACCTGGTACCATGGCATAGGCTTTGATTAACCATGACTTAACCATCACTTAACCACTATGATTGACAATGATCGATCATTAACGATTCCTTAAACAATCCTTAACCATTCCTTCACCATCGTTTACTGCCCAGCTGAATTCGAAATCCAAGGGGGCGCCTCGCTCTGAAACCATGGGGCGGCAAAGCCAGAGCACTAGGCTGATGGTCACCACGATGCCCAAGAAACTGAGCAAGGCCTTGCTGTCTGCGCGCAGAACATCTCCCCTCCAACGGTCCTTTTTCCTTTTTTCTGGTTTTTACAAAAACAAATGAGATTTGTTCTTGTTTTCACATGCTTTTGCATTGTTTTACTTACTCACAATGTTTTACTGAGAAATTTTGCTGTAAGCAAATGACAACAAGTGTGCCACGTTTTCTTGGGCCTTTACAAGCCCCTTACTCCAGAAAGAAGTGGTTTGATCCACAATAATAAAGAAAAATGATCTCAATAATTGATTGCGATGTCGCTAGAAATCTAGGGATCAATGTGACGGATTTCTAGCGATGCTGGAAAGAACAGTAGGAGATGTATGAAGCTTATCCTGCTGTCAACTGATCGCTTTCAATTTGTGTGAAGTGGAGACCTGTACCCCTGGTTCCCCATCATTAACCATTGTTTTTTCCTCTCATTGTTGCTTAAATTGACCATTGTTCCTATAGTTTGTTGGTTAATATCCACCATTACTGGTTGATTAACATTAACCCATAGCCACATGACCGTGGGTCAACCGGGGCGATGGATGATGCGTGGATGCCATGGTGATGCCGCCAAGGATCTGAATATCGCAATCTGCTCCTGGCAGTGCTGATGAGTGAAAATCACATGATTCAAACATATGCAACAATGGAACATTGGGAAAATGATCTTCTTCAAAAACAATGTTCATTAAAAATCAATGGAATATTGGAAACTGATCTTATTCAATCACTGATCATCCAGCTACTCACTGAATAAGACCACAACGAAACTGAATCAAATCAATCGAATATTGAAAAGTGATCTTATTGCGAACACTTCAAAATCACGAATCTTCAAACTGATCATCCAGCTGTTGGGATTTCACAAACCGCTTGAACTTCAAAATCACAATCGTCAAGTCAGTGCAACTGGAGGTCCAGTTTGCCAGCATTCCAAATCAGAGTTCCCATGAGTTCTTCCAAAGGCGGTTTCTCAAAATGGGGGTACCCCCAAATCATCCAGTTTAAATCTAGAAGTCAACTGACCATTTTTGGGGTTCTCTGCCTCGAGACACCAAAACTATCTGGCTGCTGACCTACTATTACCAACCATGTCACATGTCCAAGTCAATAAGCTAAGAACCAATCACCTTGGCTATCATCGTAGACCGTTCACCTGCTGTTTTAAAGACCCGAAACGAACATCTCATCATGCATGACCTATCGTGGGAATGTTCCCCTCACCAGTTGTGTTGGATGGTGAACTAGGACGTGAGCCATCCCGAACGGTTATGACAGCCATCCCACGGCAGATGTCCCTCTCCTCCAAAGTTCGGGGTTGCCACCATTGGGCAAGCATTGTCCCGGCAGATGGTCCCAGAGACCAGAGGCTAAACAATGAAGCTCCTAGGAGTTCTTGGCCATGGGCAATGCATTAGTGGTTCATGATGGACAATGGCTGAATTAATAATAGAAGCAGGATGAGATAGATTTAGATAGTCGATTAATAGTCAATATTGATAATTCACCTACAGAGACCCAATCGGTGCGATGTGTGTTTCCTGGTTTCCGGATTATTTCTTCCTTGTTGCTGTTGGGAACGGTGCAAATAAATGAGAGAAATGTGGTTCTTTTCGGTAGGCAATGCAATGAAGTGTGTCTTTGTGACCCAAAAGGCAGGACGGGATGTGGAAACAAACACACAGTCAGAGGCTGCGTGTTCCCTACTCAGCATCTCGTTCTCCATTCCCGTTACATTTTTGAGGGGTTGACCTCGTACTGCAAAGCCACATCTTTTTGACCTTGTCAAATGACATGTCTGTCAACCTACCTCCTTCTCCACGTTCTCTCCTTGCATAGATGCTTCTTGCACAAGAATCCATTTCTACCGAAAACGTGCAAAGACTTTCCTAAAGAATCACGCAATCACGCTTGTTCAGAATATGACTGCGGCGTTCAAAAAAGTACGTTCAAGAAAATACGCTCGGAAAATACTCAGCATTTCCACCTGCACGCAAAAACTCTCTGTGATTCTCTCCCTGAGAGGAAACACGCATGCTCAAAATGCCGACACGATGGAAAATGATGGAAATCAGTGAACGAAAATTAGCCAAAAAATAGTGAAAATCAGTGATTATTCAGGATTCACATGGATTCACTAATTTTCGTGGGTGCATGAGACTTGCTAACTCATTGGATGAAGCAGTCGGGACATGTCGAGGTCAGGGTCCAGGATGGCTGCAGGATGGCTGCAGGTAAGTGCAACCAGGGTTCTGAAGCTCCTTCAACGTTGAAACCTCATTCCAGGCATGGGCAAGTCAGCCTCCAAAATGACACCGAGAAACCAAGATGAATCAGCATGCGTCAACGGAGTACCATCTACCATCTTTCCAGATCTTTCCAGATCTTTCCTGCCTTATCGGACCTTTCAACATACCTGCTTGCGCCTGCCACCTCAGCAATCTCAATCCAAGGGTCCATCAGCACATTCCAAGCGCATCGTGCTGTTGAAGTGAAGGGCCCCCAGCCAAGTTCCCCAAGTATCACTCAAAGGGTTGCAGCTGACCACTTCGCAGCCACCAAAGTGCCCCGTGGCCTCGGCTGTTTGTTGCGCTCAGCTTCCAGGTATCCATGTCTGGCTGTTGATATCGATGACGATTGAAGTTGTTGAATTCGTAATGGGAAGGTTTAGGGTCGTAGATGGTCGTAGATGGTCGTAGGATGTCACGATGGGCTTTCAGGTCTTAGGATTCTGGGGGTTGCCACGTTGCCACAGGTTACCATGCGGCAAACATCACTGAGACCCTAGGGTGAGACCTGGGACATCCATGGACATCCCCTGTAAGTTTGGCCAGGGCGCACTCCATGCGTTCCAACCCACGCATTTCACAGTCCAAGTCCCTTCAGATTCGTTGAGAGGACGGAAGCCCTGTGTGCAGCTCACCTGCCGCGCCCCTCGAACCTGTTGGGTAAACAGATCTTAGATAAATAAGAGCAATGGCTAGGAATGGCCAGGAATGGTTCACGATTCGTGAGCGATTCAAAGTGGTTGATGATCAATGATGATGATCAGTGATGATCAATGATGATGATTCATGGTGATGATCAGTGATAATGATCAATGATGATGATCAGTAATAACCAACACCACTCATCAACCGTCCATCTGCTGAGATCAGCTGAGTCCTTCCCCGTCAATCGCGCCTGCAAGAGCGAGCCGGAGTTCCAGGGTCCCGTTGGAATCTCTCCTCCAACCGGAAGGGTTCGAACCTCGGCGCACCAAAACGCCTTGTCCAGCAGCGAGTACTTAGTCTCAACCAAAACTGCTTGAAATGGGAAACCATCTGAAACCGTCTCAAACCATCTCAAACCATTTGAAACCATCTGAAACCATCTGAAACGATCTGAAACCAAATCTGAAACCATCTGAAACCATCTGAAATCAGTTGAATCTGAAACCATTCCTTGAGCCTTTCCATTCTGGCCCAGCAACACCATCGGGCAAATGGTGACACAAAGCACTGTCATCACCTAGCGACAGCCGTGTCTCAGCAGCTGAGGGCCAACAGACCATGTCATCAACACACCAACTCTGTTGAAACACACCAAAATGATCCCAACTTTGTAGGGGGGAAACAATATGAAACAATCAACGCAGGATCTGCAAGGTTTTCCTGGGTTCCACGGTTGCATAGTTGCCCAATATTCCATCGTCGATTGCACGGTTCCAGGGTTCTGGAGTTCTAGGATTCTGTTCAAGGGTTTGAAGCTTCCAGGATTGCATTTTTGCAAGGTTTCATGTTCATGGTTCTAGCATGTTCTAGCATGTGTCATATCAGCATGTAAAAGCTCTACATGTTAGTAGAATCTCGTTGTACCTCCACTTCAACACCTGGATCGCCTCTTCTAAATGACTCACTGTCCATTTAAATTTGCATCGATCATGCTGTACACTTTTGCATCCCACTTCTAGAGGTCTGTTTTGCCACCCATCTGCCCAAAAGAACCGAAGCGACTGTAGAAAAGCGAGAGTACAGCTGTTCATTGTACACTACATAAAGAGATATCACGAGTCATCCAAATCTATTGTCGGCGAAAGCGGAATTTGGTTTTGAAACCTTTTGATTTCAGCCTACTTGATATTTGACAAGGGCTCAGGCCCCACACAACTACGTTTCACTTTCAACTTATTTTTCAAGGACACTTTGGGATTTGCAGGTTTCAGCTTCTATTTCACTTCCATCCTGTCCCTGAACAGTACCAAACAAAATCAAACGTAGCTGCGTAGTAGCTCATAACATGCCATGCTTATTCAATATTTGATGCGTGAACATCTTGTGCTGCACGAAAGTCCAGTCGCGATTTGCGGGACTGTATGTGGAAAAGCATGCCAAAACTCTTCTGCATATGAAGCAGGATGAAGGGGGAGCCAAGACATGGAGAGAACAGAAAGAACCTCGTGCGAAGTCCCCAGGTCTTGCAAGCACCTTCAGTCTCGTTGTTCCCATGCACTTTATGACCTTGGTTCTGTCAGAAGTGCTTTGTGGAAGGAGTCAGCCACCTGAAATGATTGGTCGAAGACTCATTGTGACCATGAAAAATCTGAAGCCTCAAGACTTATACCTACTCTACCCAATCTTGCTTTCCAGACATCCTTCGGCAACGCAGACAGTGGATGGCTTTGATTCAGCTGAAACTACAGCTTTGTGGCCTTGTCTACCCAAAGAGGCCAAAAACCAGCTGGGTTCACGACGTGAGGAAGATACCTGCTGCGCGGCACTTCAAAACTGAAAAACATGAGCTGTCAAAAACCAACTTTCAGAAGTATTTTCTTAGTCCAGTGGCAGCTGGCTGCTCTGTAGTTTTCCCAAACCTTTGAATCCCAAACCCTGAAAGCAGTGCCGCTCACTTCCGCCACTGTAGAGTGTCTCAAAGGATTGCCTCCAACATACTCGAAACAATGCACCACCAACCGCCACCAACCACCACCACCAAACACCCGCCGTCTCGAGGGGCCCACCTTGAGCTCATGAGCTTCCAAAGCACTCCGTGGACAGCTGGAGCTGCAGGGAAAGAAGGAAAGCTACACGGCCGAGTGCTTAGCTTTGAGCTCCGGGAGGAAACCACCATCATGATCCACATCAACCATCAGTTTCACATGAATATCACCATGTCAAACATCCGTGGCAACCCTTCTACTTTCCCCATACTTATCAATGTTTCTCATCATCACATCTCGGACCTCACAGCTTTAGAATCCAAACAGTTCCTGGCCTCCATCCCATGGAGTCACCCAAGCTGTTTCGTGAACCGTTTGGGAACTGCGCTTGGCACTTCTCTTTGGTCAGGCCCTTGTTCACCTAGCAGCACTTTCTTGACATCCCAACATCTGCCCTGAGTGCTTCTCCTAGCACACTTCAGGCTCTGCTTCAAAAGGTGTGTGTGCAAATGTGTCCAGCACCGCAGAAGAAAAACAACAAAATCAGGGCACCTGCAAGCAGCAAGGAACTCGATGTACATCATAATCAAAGCGAAAGCAGCAGCCATGGGCCTGCATTTCGATTCTGCAGCTTTTAGATCGAAGTCTGTGCCTAGTGATCTTGTCCTCCTCCCTGTTCTGTACTTCCTCTGCCATCCTCTGCCTTTTCTATCAGTGTGTGTCTTCGGTCTCCAAATTTCATTCACAGTCTGAGTCGGCAGAAACAGATCTGAGATGGTGTGGCGAGTCGCGGTCCTCCAATTCCCATTGAAACTCCTTCAGCTCAAGATGCTTCCACGCCAAGACCTGCCTCCACATAGGGCGACCATGACATCAGCACCGCAAATCTGACAATGCCAGGCATTGCGTTGGGTGCATCTAAGGTTATTATTGTGGCATATACTAGTTTGATATTTCCCTTTCTGACATATCACTGCTACGGCTGTGAGGCTGTGACGCCTGACCTAGCTGCATTGTCATCCAAAAAAGGGTATAGGAAAAAACTGCTCGACTTCATGAAACAGCACGAGTTGATACGAGTTGCTTGGTACAGAATGGTTAAGACCAATTGTCAAATCTTATGTCTACACTTTGACTCTTCGCCTGACAGTTAACTGGTCTTTAGTCTTCATTGTTCTTGATAATTGTTGGTTGTGTATTTGCCGTCATTGGCAGTTGTGATATGTTTGATATATTGTTATCCCTTGTTATTTGCCGATTCATTCACTGTCAGCTGTCAGCTGTGGCTAACTATCTATTGGTTCGCGCTCCATGGTGGCGTTACTTCTGGCTTGTGGGCAAACGGCAAAGCATGGCAAGAGATGGCAACGTGGTGGGAAAAAAAGCAGCAATTTGATGAACATTGACATTGCTCTCAATGAAGGCCGTGGATGTCAAACGGCCTCGAACCGAATTTGGGATTCAAGATGATTCAAGACTTCATGTTCCGCAGTATTGCTTAGTGTTGCCAGCTTGCCAAAACCCTGTTTTTGTCGCGTTCATCACGTTCATCTCTTTGTCCTGTGAAATAAATCGGTTGGGGAAGAGCCGTGTAGCTGATGCGCTCGGCGTCCTCAAAGCCATTGAACTCTCGGAAGTTGAGATGGGGCTGCAGAGAGGAGTCAAGCCACTGTGCAGTTGGTCTGTTGACCTTGTCTCTCTGGACCCTCCAATGTACCAGCAACAGGTCAAGACTCAAGACATACATCGACCATGTCATGACATGACTACAGCGCTGACATGTTGGATGTCCAGAGAGAGGCTTGGCCCGACGATTCATGGCTGGATCTCGGCGGGATTCAAAACAATTGTCTCCTCCAGCTCCGCACCCAATACTCTGCAAGCTAAGCTGCTGATCTTCAAGGGAAGTTGACAGCGTGTTCACAGCCCATAGAAGCAGTCATTCAATTGGAAAGATATGTACGACAGAACCCCAACAACTAGATCCCGGAAGTAATCTGCATGGAAATGGTACAGTCATCAACAGTTCTGGAAATTGATGGAAAGTGAAGAGAGTGCCCGAATCTTCATCATTTCAGCCATACAAAGCGTATAAAGCTGCAAGCTGCCAAACGCTCTCATCTGCTTGACTTGCCATTGGCGTTCTGTCTCAGTCAACAGTGATCATTTTCGATGATCCCATCTTTCAACACCCGAAATCACTTACTTGTACAGAAAAGCGTCATATAACGTCAATATGTCAAAAGCAACCGTCCTACACTCAGTACTCGTCAAATGAGAGATCTGCATACGAAACAAACCCCCTCATGGACATCACACGTTGCACCAACGGCAGGTTCCCTATTCGCAGAGAGAAAACATGATACGCAGCATAAAACACGATACGCGGCATGGCCCAAGACAAGGCCCTTGAAAAGTCCTCAACGTCACCTATTCTGCACCATCACCTCTTAAGAATGGGGGATGAGCCAGTGTTATTCACCAGGCCTTGCAAGACTGAAGCAACAAATGTAGCATGAGTGTTCTATCCATAAGTATATTAGTCTGTACATGCAATACATGCATGTACACGAATGCAATATTATAGACTATAGTAATTTGCCAATGCAGCTTAGAAAAAAATGACCCACAAAGAGTCTATATGTCATAGGTCACTTAACCGCTGAAAGTCCTGTAGGATTTAAGTCCAAGCAAGAAACATGTACAAACTGCAATCAAGTTGTTGACATAGAAGTTGTCACGAGGACTGCCAGTCAAATTGAGTCTTCCAGGAAACTTTTAATCTCAAAGATTGTTGCATGCGAGGCCAAAGTTTGCAAGGCCGGCGAATCCCGAATGTACAAATGGAGATCAGCTGATGCCAGTCATCCCGGCATCAGTGTCCACTGCAGTCCAATCACTGCAGCGAAGCAAGCGAGGCAAGTAATTTCGTGTCTTGGTACTGGCCAAACTTCAGCAGTGCACCACCACATTTGTTGCGCTCAGTAAAAGCCTGCAAGGAGCTCTTTTCGGCCAAGCTGTAGGTTTACTTGGTGTGGTAATGGCAACTGATCACCAGTACACTCCTAAAACTGATTGTTTGCCAAGCCGATAATGATGAATTGCGAATGCGATTTGTGAATGATTCGGTTCCTAGTGCTTTCTTCGGCACCGATTCCGCTGCTGATGCGCAAAGCTTTGGGATGCTTGGGGATCGCATCAGCAGCTCCACGGCTGGCTACTAGCTGCTGGCGTCAGCTTGCCACAGGTCTCGACATGTCTAGACAGTAAGACGATCTTGGTGTATGGTGGTGTGGTCTATGTGCAAATGTATTTTGGACACTGTATTATATATGTATAGTGTGAAAAGAATCATATGCACATGCACCTACACAACTAATATGATTGTCTATGCTTGTACCTATTAATTAATGTGTATGTCTAATACTTCTGCATATTGTATACATATACCCATGATAGTAGATAATCATAGATCAGGTGTCTTGAATGAAATACAGTTTGTTCTGCATTGTGAACTGCTTGCCATGTCAAACAACACAGCGAGAATTTCAACCAAGAACCTTGCTTGCAGACTCCCTGCCAACCATAACCTGGAAGAAACCTGTAATTCCGAGGCTCTTCGACATGGCTTCCTATAGTATCATCCCGATATGTTGCAAACAGTGGAATCATTTTCTCAAGATGCCGTTCGCGTTCAACGATTTGGAGCAACTTCCACAATTCGGTTTCCAAAGAACGCACGACCGGTCCCCAAGCCGATAATCGAAAATAATTTGAACGTGCTCATTTCAAACTATGAATGAAACAAGTGCAATCGCAGCACCCAAATTGTTCCAATCAAACAACTGCAGCAATTCATAGACCAACGTTTCAAGGAGGCGCAAGAAATCACGTACCCAAAGAACTATCACGAATTAAATATAAGGCTACCAGTGGGCTACCAATGGGTTACTTGTACCAGGTATATCCACCGTATATCCTTCTCCGAGCCCAAGTAGGCACCTGGGTGCGTTCAAATCAATCTCCCGCACCACCAGACCAGTGACAGAATCACCTGCCTCGGGGTGAGCGTGCCCGCCTTTATTGGTTTTCTACTGGTCACCAACAAATGCCACAAAAGTAGTGTGAACAAAATGGCTGTTTCTCCAAATAGGGGCACCCCTAAATCACCTTGTATAAGCCATATATATGATAATAAACCCACCATTCTTGGGGGTTCCCTATTCTGAGAAACCACCAAATAAACATTGCTAGTTTGGAGCCCCATATAACTGCAGGTCGTGCTTGGACAGCTGCATGGACATGGTGGGGGCACACATGCGACCGGCCGCTGGCACAGGTGGATGTCCACATCATTCCACGATCTTCTCTCCGATAGAAGAAAACGTGCAGGTGCCATGGTGATCCACAAATAATCATAGATCTCACAGCATTCGTTCGAAGGGCATGGAAATGGTACGATTTCTCTACAGATCTTTGTAGATTTTATAGTATTCCATGTGGACACAGCATGCTCAGTTTCCATCTCCATAGCAAGCCCACGTTGCACCCCATGCTTCAGCTGAGCTCTTCACTTTCAGTTTGATTGCTTCAGGCATGTCCAAAGAATTCACGAATCCTGGCGCATGGTGCTGCCACGATGCGATCCTACACAGGTCTGACAGAGTGCTCTATGGGGTGTTACACAAGGTAAAGATGAGACCCGCAAGAATTTGTGCAGGTCATGTCTGGCGAAGGGCATACCACGGCATGCTATAAGGGTTTTTTAACGGTCTTCCAGTCAACTTCACAAGTTCAGCTCCAGTATGCTGTAGTTGTACTGCACGAAGATTAAATTTCGGAAAATCAGCATGTACAGATACAGGTAATTATTACATCACAACGTTTCTTCCTGGCATCACAACAATATCAATCCAAGGCATGATAAAGGATTCAAATCGGCATTGCTCTAAACTGGTAAAAGCCTCCAGGCAAAGGACCGACATGCGACTGAGGCATCACACCATCAATTGCTGCGCCAACGTCGACAAACGCTCCAAGCCAAGAGGAATGGAGAATCTCTCCCTCTACCTGCTGCAAGGAAAACTAGGAACAACGGCAATGACTTCATTGTACAAAGGCAGAAGCATGCAGTTCGACATCCGTACTGAGTGAAACATAAACACCTTGTCTAGTGGTCATCGGCAGGAAATCAACTCGTTGCTTTAAACGGTCTCCCTCCTGTCTGTCCAGTATTCCTGGTCGTCATTTGAGCCATGCTGAAAAACCTTGATGGATTCCTATTTCGTAAGAACTGCCTTACGCGAAAGCTTACGCGACCGCGGTTTCAGCTCACGCGGGGGTGTGGCTTACGTCGCTGCTTACGCCACCTTACGCCATTGCAGGCTTTGCTTACGCAGTATCGACACAACCTGGAAATGCCACGCCGAAGCTTACGCAGAGCTTACGCGACCGCAGTTTTTGCTAAAGGGGGGAGGTTTTCAGCGTGGCTCATTTGTTGTCCGCAACATTGCGTGTGTACAAATCAACTGTATACAACCGAAAATTCTAGACACCCCACATCGCATCACTCTGACTGATGCTTGTGTCGAATTGGGGCTTTCGACGACGATAGTCTTGGGTGTCTCTGAAACATTTGCATCACCAATCACTCGGTCATAACATAATTACAGTCTTTTGCGTCACCAAGGGGCACCGTGATGCTTTGCTTCAATGCATCGAAGCAAATCTGATGTGGTCTGGGCATCATCTATAGTGTCCTCTACGGAATTGTGCTATCAATAGAACTCAGTGGATTGAATCACCTAAAATTCGATCATCTGAACTCCGACACTTGACACGTTCCAGGATTCGCTGTTCCCCGTGCCTCCATGCCAGCAGACAAGGTGGAGAGGCGGCGCTTTGCAGAGGCTCTGCAAGAGCCTCTGCAAGGGCGAGGATGGGCTTCCCATAAATGAGCTAGCATTGCTAGCATGAAATTATCTGGTTGGTGGTTTCAAGGCCTATGAAAAATGTTGGTCAACCAACCAATTGTTAATAACCACTAGGGAAAATGAACAATGTTTGAAACCACCAACCAGTTATGTACAAGTGGTTGATACTCCCCAACAGGGCAATGTTTTTCTGTCAGTACGTACCTTGCTTGTCGCTGGGTTTTTGAAGACACGTTCTTTTTCTGAAATAATATGACTTGAATCATTTCAAGCCCGAACAATCAGGAAGGGTTGGCCGAGCAATGCTGAACACTTGCCACGGATTTGAAAAGCACGAGCAGCTGGCTGAGATTCGTCCAATAGCTTGCTACCAGCGATTGAGCCCAGCCCGTTGTGCCTGAACCCTTGGACTTGTTGGCTTTGGCCTCACAAGCAAACCATAGCCGTGGGGGTAGCCTTCCAGAGACTCCGACTTCTGTCGTTGAGAACCCAGTGGCTTTGGGGGTACATTAGTCTCGACACCGCCAAAGGATTTCTTCGTACTATCCAACACTCTCCTCAATGCAATACTGTTCGGCCAGCTTCAAAGTTCTTCATTCCGCAAGCAATAGCAGTACTATCCAGCGCACCAACTTGCATGTTCAGTATACACATCCAAAAATATTCAAATGTAACATCGGTTGCATACATCAATATATCACTTCTATCAGCCCGCCAGCCAGCCCATTGTAGCACATCTAGCAGCTCGCTGTGTTGGAACTCAGTCGCAAACGACCCAACAGCGGCCGTTGACTTCCAAGCCTGAGTGCCTGGCATCAAAAGAAAGTAGGTGTATATTCATATGGTGGTTTCTCAAAATAGGGAGCCCCAAAAATGGCTGATTTATTACTATAAATGGTTAATAGTGGATGATTTGGGGGCCCCCTATTTTGAGAAACCACCATATGGTGGTTTCCAAAATATGGAACCCCAAAAGTGGTTGAGAAACACCCATATATCTACTGTGACTGTATCTCTTCATTGATACAGTAGTGTTCAAAAACGAAGTAAATGTGTATATTTATATCATATTCATATTTGATTTTGTGTTTAGATGTGTTTGGTGTGTAAGTATGTGGCTGAAATGAATCTTGTGGAATGTGCAGAAAGAAATGGAAACTTTGAAAGCTTTCGTTGCAGCAAATCCTTCCAGACTCTAAGTTTGTTAAATTTTGTCCAAAAGCACCTGCTGTCTCCTTCAGCCAAGTTCCTCTGTTCAAGATTGGTGTGAACAACCTGGTCCAGCTTCACTGTGACAACTTTCCCCTGCCTGACTGGCGCATCCAAGCCAGGTGGTGGTGTCACCTGGGCAGCTGCCAGTTGCGCGTCCATCAAGTCACTCTGCGGTTTAACATGTTTAACACACTGGACATTTTTCATAAAAAAAATAAATCAATAAAATCAATAAAGAAATGGTCAACCCAAATTAATGCTATCAAAAAAATCGGTCCTTTGTAGCCTATTAGGGGTACAATCATTTCACGTTGTCCAATTTCTCTCAACTGAGTCTCTCACGGTAGTCTCTAAACCTGCCCAGTCCTGAACTTGGAACTGTGCCGAAAATCGCAACAAAAAGCACGACCGACATATTTGGAAACGCATCACAAGGCCAGCATAGGCCCTGGGGGTTTGGAAATGACTGAAGTGGAAAGGTCTTTGGCCACTTCTTGGACATGAGTTAATCATCCAGCTGGCACTGAAAACATGTGGTAACTATGGTAGCTCTAACCTCTTGAGCCTGAACCAAGTGACTTCAGTGACAGTCACTGTACCAGTACCTGTCCTGAACATCTGAGTCTTTACGCTCAGAGGATCCGAAAGGCCTAGGCTGCAGCTGCCAGAAGTTGCCTATGCTGCTCCGATGCAGATCATCATTGAAAAAGAAAGGGGCGTCCGAGATTGCCCAAAAAAAGGGCGATCCATCAACGCAGGAACTTGATCTGTAAGAAAATCTGTCATCCCTACAATTATTTGATTGCCGACAATGTGGACTGTAATTTTATATGCAAAATCTCTTCAAAGCAAATCTCTCTTCACATTAACTCATCATCTCTTCACATAATCCCTCTGTATACGTCTGTAAGCAGAGAAGTAACAGTCCACTGAATCCCTACAGTTGTGAACACTGCAACTGGGTGGCAGCATCATTGGCGGCGCAAGGGGCGCGACCTGAACTTCGGAGCACCAGGAGCATCTCTTTATACCACACAGTCATGTGAAATAGTAATATTTATAGATAAATACCTAGATTGATTAAATATGATTCCTTTTGATCAAATATCTGTGCCAACTTGTATTTTTGACAAATAGTTCGTAACGATAGTTGGTTATATGTAGATAAATACTTGGTTATACTATAGTTTGGTATCACAAATGATAATAGTAGTGATAAGTATAACGTATAACATACATGGAAACTAGCTATGATATGTTGTAATGCCACTACACACATATACATGAATACATTCGAGAAACAATCGTAAAATAACATCTATAATCATTATATATCATATGGACGTGAGTCCTTACCCTGTACCCCTGGTGAACAAGAATGACCAAACTAGATGGGATGTCTAAGTCTAAGTACCCCTTTTTTGGATGGTTGGTCATGATCCATCCTCATACGTGTACTATATCATATGTCTGTCGCGCTGCAACATAGTATATGTATGTATATGTTACATATATATATATGTATACATATGATGTATACATATCAGGCACATATGTTTATGCGGTGTCATATCGTTGTAGAGTACATAGATTAAACATCATGACATATGACCGTGTACATGCGACATAACTATATTATCTATATATGTCATATCATCCAATATCGTATTACTGTTTGCTTTATCTCATATCATACTGTGAAACTATTATATTGTATAAAATACGTCCCATCACTGAATATGTATATAATTGTACATGTATATAATTCTATATACCACTATATATTCATGTCAGCTTTCCATATGTTCAGAATATTCAAATGCACACATGAATCATACGCGTCAAGAATATCATCGCAAAGCACCGTCCCATGGCACCGCTCTGCCTGCGGGGATCTGAAGGGCTCTGGCTCTGGCTGTTCCGCCACATCTTCTCCTGGCGTGGCCCATCCCCTCACCCTTATGTCAGGCTCCCCCTGCCCAAAATAAATTTTTCTTGGCCATGCGAGCGAGGTGGAGGCATCACTTTACAAACAACCAACAGATACCAACAGGTTCTGCTGTGTCCTGACTGCAATGCCAGCATCAGCATGCTCGGGTCTAACCCAAATTGTCTAACTACAAAGGATGGACAGAATTGCCTATTGCATCCTATAGCATACTGTACAACCATGGATTCTGACCTCGCAAGCAACACCTGCACACGCAACTGTCAACCAAAAAGGTCTCAGCCCGTTGGACCTTGGCATCCAACACATCCGGGATCCGTCAGAAGGACATCTTTGCCTCCAAGCGTTTACACCATTACAGTACAGCCAGCAGAATGCCTCACAGTGTATTCAGCTCCTACCCGTGTTTGCAACACACCATAAAACAACACAAAACACGTGATTTCAGCTGCTAAACCCAAGGAAGCGCGTCCAAATGATCCCTCCCACAAATGCCTCCTTCATCTGGAGACGTGCTGATTGACTTTGCTACATTGTCATGAAAATGCAGGGCATTTGAAGCTGCGCAAACTCCTGCAAGCACCATCGCTGCAACATACAACCACACGGACTTGAACTACAACAATACATTCACACCATGCACAAGTCTGAAAAGCATTGCACGCCAACTAATAAAGCCCTGGCATGCCCTGGCTAGCTACTCCGCTTTCGATCATGCATGGAGTCATTAAAAGCTCCTAAGCCTGCTCTTTAGAAGGCCTCATTTGACTCTCTTTAGGGAGAGGTGGTTGAACATTTGAAACAAGAGCAACGCGCTTTGGTTGGGCAATGGGTGTGGGTTGGTCTTTCAATCCGTTGTACCAGTACACGTGTTGACGAATATCAAAAATATGCTGATGGAATTTTTGAGAACGACAAGTGTGCATCTCAGACTGCTTTATGGTTTCAGCATTCTTTGGAAATCCTTTCCCAGCTTGCAAAGGCTTAGAAAAACCCAGACGCTGAAGTTAGAGAGAGTCAGATCAATCAGAGAAGCTTGCCTTGCTAGAAATATCAAAACTGAATCAAAGTTGGATTGTGTTGAAGAAAGATCTCCAAGCTCTATGTTTGCGAAAGAAGAAAGCTGGTTGGAAGTCAACATCCTGACCACAGTAGGGAGCTTGAAATGGTAGGCTTGTAGAGCTGGGAAGAGGATCCTGCAAAATGCTGGAAAGCTCAGGTGCATATATTCTATATATACTATATATATATATTCTGCATTCAAATCTCCTTCTTGACATTCTTCCTCTGATTCCGTTTTGGTCTCGCCAGAACTTGTCGAATCTGATTCGGATTCTTGGCCTCGCGCCATGTGCAAAGAGTTGTGCCTCTTAGCAAACTAACAGATGTAATGATTGCATGGTGAATGAATGCGAATATCTCATCCCAATCTCTGCAAAGCAACTTGCCTACAGACTCAAGAAGAGCTGAGCCCTTTGGGAATGGTCACCGGTTGGAAATGAATTGCGCACGGCGCACGTGTCAAACAGGAAGGTCGTTGAGGCTTGGGATGACACCACTTCCAATTCATATCATTTCATAACTGCACACAAAATTGCCAAGCCTCAAAATGTCTCTCAACCTCCGCATAACCCATGGGATTAACCATTGTTTTCCCTATATTGTTAGTGGATATCCCCCATTAGTTGGTTGGTTAATATTGACCCATGGCCATGGGTGTATAAACCTGCACGGCCATATTTTGGGGCCCCTTCCCCGATCAGCTCAGCCATGTTGCGATGGAGTCCAGGAGGTGGTGAAATGACGAGTCTCGAGTCCTGCCAAGTCACCGCAGCTGTCTCTCAAAAATGGGACAAACATAGAAGTAAACAATAGTAAACATGGACAAACGAGGTTGTCAAAGATCTTGAAACATCTTCAAACTCCCGACACGTTCTCAAGCTCTGATTCTGGCCGCCTGTATAAGGCTGTTTATCCACTCGATTGTCACTACTGTAGGTCACTCGGATGTCACTAGGATGTCACCAGGTAAAGCATAGGAAAGCCCCCTTTAATATAGTAAAGCCCCCTTTAACCACGGTCCTTTGGGTGGAAGAGTTTGCCCATCGCTTGTCAGTGGCATCCCACCCCACCTGTCCTGAGGGAAGTAAGGGGACCTCTTCAGCTGTTGAATTTCTTTCAGCAGCTTTTCCCGTCGTTCCAAGGAGACACGCAGCTTCTCTTTCAGATCGAGGTTCTCCTTAGTGCTCCAAGTCTCTGCAAGGGTGCAAGGGCATTGTTTACAATGTAAAGCACCCTTAAGCATGTTGTTCATGTTTAAAGTTTAATCAAAGCACCTTATTCATGTGAGAATCTAGGAATATCAATGGAATCATCGTCTTTCGGTCATTTCCTGTGTCTGTCTGCATGGGACATGCTTAGCATGGAGAAAATTGCTGGCTGATTACTGGTCATGTAGAGACCATTTGGATCACCAGAAACACCGCGCTGATGCAAATCTTATCGGGTCCGTCTTCTGACATGTCTCACATGCACACAGAAAACTGAATAATCTGATCGTCAGGTGCTTGCCACACACAATCCCTGCCAAGCTTCTGCAATGCAATGCGCATGGACTTGCCAAACCTGCAAATGATCAACAAGTTATCAAGGGAGGTTCAACCTGAAAGAGAAATGGAAAGCAATGGTTCTGCACAAATGCATGTGCTGATAAAACAAGGCTCTTAAGCGCTCTTCTTTATTTGTGCATCCTACACTGGACCCTGATATCTCATTCGACATCCCAGGATTTGCGGCATCAACAGCATTTCGTTGGGTGTTGGTCAAAACCCCGTACCCCTGGTTCCCCTATCATTAACCATTAGTTCCCCTATAGTTTGTTGGTCATTAACCACCATTATTGGTTTTTTAATATTGACCCATAGCCAGTTAATTATAGCTTACCTTAGCGCTTCACTTTTATTGAGGTCGCGTGGTGAGTCCTGTCCAGCCGCCTGACTGTGAGAGTGTCGTAACTCTGCCAGCAGCTGGGCTTGTCGCACCTTTGCTGCAACCTGGCGACGCTCTAAAGGGTCAACAAGGGTGTTTCTCAGCATGGATTGTTTATTACTATGAATAGTCAAGATTGGATGATTAGCGGGGGTCCACTATTTTGAGAAGCCCCCACATGGGTCAACCAATCCGGAGTTCATCAGTCCATCGGTCACCCCATGTGAATCAGGCATTACTCAACAGTCGGGAATACTTAATCAATCTATCGCTACTTCCCCCGTGATAAGGGGCTCTTTGTACGGATTAAAAAATTGACAACCCATGCGTCAGTCAACAGGTCAATGTCTAACACTTTTGGCTGGTTGATTTCGTTGGCAGCTATTTATGCCCCCATTGCGGTTTGCTATTATTTGCTATCAACCATCAACCACCCCGTTCAACACTGCTCAAGTTGGCAGATCAATCATCTATTTGTTGCTTCATCATGTCAATCGTGTTTGCCGGAAACTGCAAAACATGGTGGTTTGCATCATTGGATGCATTGAAGCGCTGTGACATCAGCACTATCAGCCATGATACCCGTTCAGGATTCACCAGAATGATTATGGTCGCCAGGAGCCAACTGAAACTCCGAACCAAATTCATCACTCTGGCATGATCTATGTACAATAAATGGACAATCCCAACTATGGATTGATTGCGCCTCCCAGAAATCAGATCGTATAACCTCCAATGGGAACCTTTCAAACAACGTTATAGCGGCTGCCTAAATACCCTCTTGTCCATTCTCGAGGTCCTCTGATGCAATTCCCGGCCTCTGCTGATTTGGCGCCTTTCTCCACCTCCTTTCGAGCAGCCTTTAGCATAGCCTTGTAGTAACAGCTGAAATTGTGAAAGTGGGGGTACTTGAAAGAATGACAGCACTGCCTTGCAGCTCCAGTTCGACTCAAAGTGTACCAAGCACACAGATTCGATATTTACTCGTCATACAGTTTTGTTTGAAATCCGCTGAGAAGTGCCGAAAGTCCTTTACGAAAAGTACTACTGCGCTGCCTCTGCGGGTGCTCCTACTTTCCGATGGTGCACTCATTAATGAATCCAAAGTCCCTAGTGCACACTTAACTGACTGCAGCACTGGAATCCATTGGACCGTCGATATGTCAAGCGACTCGATGATGATGAAGAGATCTCAACATCTCATTGGCTTTTTCACGCAAGGGGCCTTGTGCGGCCACACAGTCCTTGGGCAACCAGGTTTTTCTCCAAGCAAAACTAATATCATGCAGTGGCACATCGCAAAATGCACACGCCCTTTGCAGCACCCAAACAATCCTCCACACGCCTGTAAATGTGTGCTCTGAGGCATCGATTGTTGATGATTGTTTTCAATGTCCTTAAATCCTGCATTCTGTGCCACATCTCTGGGCCGACTTTTTTGCTGTGCACTTCAGAACTTACTTTCGCCAGCGAATTGACGAATTGTGAACTGCCCTTCGCCAAGTGATTCGCCAAGTTGCATCAATTCGTTGTCTCAAGGATTGGACTTCTGGATTCGTCACGCTACTACCTGAGCTGGTCCAAGTCGCTGAGCTTTCCTGCCCGCTGGTGCTGATTCCAAGCAAGGTGCTGCTGCTGCTGCTGCCAGCGATCTCACCTCCATGGTCATCCTCAAGGACCTGCCAAGCGGCTGGTCGTCATGGCGTGTGCTGATCATCACCATGATCATCATCATCATCATCATCATCATCATCATCATCATCATCATCATCATCTTCATCATCACAATCATTGTCATAAATATCATCATTAAATCATCATTAAATTATCATCAAATTATCATTGAATCATCATTGAATCATCATCAAATCATTAAGCAGCTGGATGATCATCCCTGGCATATAAGAAATAAACAGTGACCGAAGCTTTGATCCTTTCTCTTCGGTTGCTGAAGAATGGAAGTGATAGGTACTGCTTCCCCCAATGAATTCATCAAATGAATACGTCTGTTGGGTAGTGGCATTCTCTGTTGTCTCTTGTTGACCATTGAACATTGGGGCTAGCTGCTCCTGAGATACACAGGGGTTTCATAGATATCACCCAATAATGATACAATCTGGGAAACCTGGTGGTTTAGTCTGAATGTTTCTCTGCCGAGCTATTCCCTTTTCACGACTTTTCCCACAATTCTATGATTTTTTCACGTCCCAAAAAGCCTTGGTTGCTGTTGCAAGATCTGCAAAAAAGGTTCAGAAATGGAATTTGCAGATGGGACTCTGTTGGTTGGGAATTTGGGAGATGCTTCACTAAGGAATAAGGAATGAAGGATATGTTCAGAGTCTGCAGAGGTGCAATTTGTGGGATATGACTGAGGCAAACAGCACCCTGATACAAAGTTCCAGGCAAACAAATGCTGTGCCACGACTTGTCACTTGGGGAATGATTTAACAAAAGTGCTGCATTAAAGGCTGGAATGATTCATCCAGCCAAGGTGAAAAGAGAAGAAGCGCATTTCCATGACGGACAATTATATGAAATTACGTTCAGTGACTCATTGAAAAATGCTCGCCATGATTCATTTTTATAGAAAATCAACAGCATCATTTCCACGGAAAACAGTCTCGAAAATTCCATAAAGCCTGATCAACTACTAGTAGATGGTTATCAACCCCTACTATGAGATTACTAGTAGTAGACACCAACTATGCTTTTAAAGTTCCATGAACCGAAAAAAATTACAACTGCAGATTTCAGGCTAAGTCCGCTGATGCTTGACTCCCGGGCCTCGCTTGGCACTCGCCCATGGCACCAGCTGGAACTACTGGCCTTGCAAATTGCCACCGACTGAAACACCGACTTTGTCAATCAATCAAGGTACTTAGTGTATCATTTAGTGCACCAAATCATTTAGTATACTTAAAAAATCACAGTATATCTGTTCATGTAGTATCATACCTGTGCAATATCAGCATCGCAGCATATCACTTTTTTTAATATCATACGTGTATTATAAGATTTAAATGATCATTTATGGAGCTTTGACCTTTAAAGCCTAGCAAGTCTTGACATTGAAATGGATACCATTGGATACCTGTACCATGCGCTGCAACCTGTCCACATCGCCATGG
>VSDK01001536.1:462654-493518 GCA_009767595.1 Symbiodinium kawagutii
GGTTGAGGTCCGGCAGCCACCAGCAGGCATACATGATCGTGGTTGAGGTCCGGCAGCCACCACTAGTCGCGCTTGGTCGTGGTTGAGGTCCGGCGAGGAGAGGAGAGGAGGAGGAGAAGGAGGAGAGGCAGTCAGCTCTGATAAAATCTAACAACCCTCACCTGACAGGTGGGGAAAAACATGCCAGGCGATTTAAATTCAAGCTTTTGAGGGTGATTTGCTTGACCTACGAGGCTGTGTCCATATGTTGCTCAATCATGCTGCTAGAACTCTCTTCATCCATGTACAAGTATCTATCTGTAGGTTTGGTATGGCTCTTGTCTAGATCATTCCAAATCCAATCGTCCCTGTATGCTCTCTGTTGCTGTCCCCACCACATGCAGTCAGGAACACTGTTCCGGCAGACCCGCTGCAGTAAAATAGACAACATGCACAAGCTTGAAAGTTGAGTCTGGTGGCATTGATTGACTTGCAGGTTGTAGGCTTCAGAGGTTGCCATGGCTTCTGCCATTGTTCTCGTCATAGCCTCTGTCAGCAGCTTTTCCTGCAAGTAATTACATATTACATAGGTCTGATACTGTCAGGGTTGAGTGGCACGCAAGAGAGTCCGATAGTTTTCGTCAACTCGTGAAGCACAAATTAGCTTGTTCATTGTCTGATTGCTTTCCATCAGCCTGAGACAACGCTACTCCTCCCATAGCTCAAGCGCAAGAATGGCCTAGAAAAGAGTGTTAGAGGTTGAGTAGAATCTGCACCCATCTATCACACCAATGCAGCGGAACAAAGGCATAACTGGATCTTGAAGCTTCGAGCGAAGGTCCTTGCATTTTCTTGGTGAGCCCCTGTAGGATGAAGCAGCTGAGACCTGCAAGAACTGCACAATGGAGCATGTATTGGCTTTGTCATTGACTCTTCCTGTCCATAAACAAGGATAGCACGGATCGTCAGAAATCACTCATAGTAAGAAAAGCCGGCAATATTAGGGTACATCTTGCTACATCATTGTATAGTTCCGAGCAACAGGATTGCTGCGAAAGGAAATCATATCTGTCAGACTATAGATCGCAGTGAACTCCACAGTATCGAAGCAGCACGATTCTAATTGGCAAACAAAGTTCAAATTAAAAAATGCCTTCGGCCACATGGGAAAATCTTGGGGATAAGGGCTAACCGGTTTCAACACATTTAGGCTTTTCTCAAAAATAGGGGACCCGCAGTTATCATCTCATATCAATCATTTAATAAACCAATCATGGCTTTGGAGGTTCCCTATAGCTTGAGAAACACCCATATTTGGCTGTGGGTCAAAATCTGCGCGAAGAGTCTCAAGTCCGAAGCCCGACCAGTGGTGTGACATCGGTAGAAGAGAGGGACAACTACAGGCGACCAAACTCACATCCTGTGAGTATGCCCTCACATCCACTGTGGGTACCCTGTACCTCTGGCTCCCTCATCATTCACCATTGCTTTCCGTATAATTGTTGGTTCCCCCCATGAGTTGGTTGGTCAAGATTGACCCAACTTGCCGTTGGTATATCCCTTGGTATTGCTAGTTACAATCCCCTATTGCCATATAGTTGGTATATCCCCTAGTGTTAATCATTGTTATAACCAGCCAGGTTGGTTACAGTGGCACTGAGAAAATGCCGGGTTAGCCACCGCCACTGCCACGCACCGTCGCCTCCCCAGCTCCAAGAAGTCGCTTGGGCAGCCCGCCCACCACATCGACTAAGGCCTTGGTGCGCCACTTTCAACCGACGAGATCACTCCAAAAGTAGGCTCTTAAAACAAGGGAGCTCCAAAACTGCTTGGTTCATTAGAAATGTAATATGATATAATGATACATAATGATATCATAATGATACATAATGATACAGAATGATATGACATACTGGTTAATAAATGATGAAGGGGTCCCCCATTTTGAGAAACACCCTCCGTGCCCTGGCGAAGCTCATCGCTCCCAGCAACAAATTCCAACCAGGACTTGCTACCTCTGAGGTGGGCTGTGTTACAGCGCCGCATGGCCAGTGGGGCTGTCCAGCTGGGGGTTGGCCAGGATTGAAATCTGCTGGCTGGTCCTGTCCCAAAATTTCGTCACGACAATGACCCAGCCATATAGAATCACCATGATTAACAACGAATAGTATCTGCTGCCAATTCAATTCGTTCTGGAATTGTTTGTTTGAGGGCTCCATCGTGTTTAGTTGAGCGCTTGTTAATTTCGATTCAGGGACGTTGTTGTTGGTATGTTTCCCCAATCAGAAAATTCGAAATTGACACGCCATGATTTCCCATGATTTCCCCAGGAATCATTGCGCTGACCTCTCGTGCTCCGTTCTCTCTCAACTACTGCATCTTCATTGACACCTATCTCTTTGCAAGACTCGAAGGATGCTAAGCTGCGTAGGCTCCCATAGGCTGCCTGTCTTTCTATTGCGCCACTCTATCATTAATCGATCCCTTCATAGCCATGCGACTTTGTGCTAATGTTTCGGTCAACTCCTTGCCCTGAGGTATGGTTTCATCATGAAGAGAGATTCTTGGAACTGTGCAGAACGACTTCCTAGCCTTCCGAATGCTCCCTAATTTGTTTGGGGAGCTGGTTTCTAGGCAGAGATGAAATAAATCACGTTCTACTCTTCAGATCAAGAACGGCACTTCTGCAGAAAGAGTGTTTGCTTCGAGTGCTTGCATCTGGGTGTCTGGCTGTATCTGTCACATCAGGGGGTGAGGATTCATCCTCTCAAACGAAGTCTTGCTGAGCCAATGCTTGAAAGTGACGGTCGCTTCGATCCGATCTCATGATCTCACCTCCATTGAAAGGCTCACCATATCACCATGATTCACCATGCTATTATGCTAATTATAGACATTTCAATACCATGTCTTCAAAGCATCAGCACATGAACAGCACATCTGAACACAGCCCCGTGGCATCTCGTGGCATCCCGTGGCATCCCGTGGCATCCCGTGGCATCTCGTGGCCCCGGTGTCCTCGCATTGGACCACGGCCCCGTGAACTTCACGCTTCTGTGCCTCAGCCGCCAGGGGATGGCACAACCTGGCACCGCGGTGCCACACCTCTGAGGTCCCAGGCCGTGCGACTTCGACTGCCACGACCGCCATGAATGGAGTGAACCGAGTGAACCGTGGTTCTCCTGCAAGACATAACCAACCAATGGTTAATGGTTATCAATAGGGGATAACAACCAACAATAGTAGGGGATATACCAACTATATATGGCTATGGGTCAAGCAGTTAACTAACCAACGTTCATGGGGGATTTCCACCAACAAACTCATAGGGAAAACAATGGTTAACAGAGGGGAACCATGGGTACAGGGTTTTGACCCACTGCCACATAACAAGACTACACTGACTACACCCTGCGGTAGGCAACTTAGTGACTTGACTTCACTTCGAAACTTCGAATGATTGCGCTTCCTACAAACTGGGGATCCAATCGCAGGCTGTTGGAGAGTCACTGATTAGTCAAACCAAAAGCAAAGGAATCACTGCACTCAACTTTAACCAAAGAGCCATCGGATGCCAACAAAACATCATGATCCCTCGAAAAATAATTCCAAGCCCGATGAAGGTCGAGTCTAAGATGGTCTAAGGATGTCTAAGGCGAAGGAAGGAATGAAGGCTCGGATGGCCGATCCCACCTCCAAGGAAAAGGTTGATGGCGGATGTACGGCAAAGGTTTCAGGCGGCCAACACTTCGGTCAGCCTGGCGGCTCAGCGAATCCTCACGCCGCCAACAAAGGATGGCAGATGGCATGGCCGGAGCTCAACATGAGACACGTTTAGCATAACCTGTAGCCTGTAGCCATCTCCGAGATGAGTAGACCCAGATTGACCCAGGATCCCGCCCGCCTGACTTTGAATGTATTCACCTCGATGTCACAAATCTGTGAATCACGGGTCACATTTACAGAGCTCTCTAGAGCCATTGGTTCCTTGCAATGCTTAGCAAGCCTGGCTTTTTGTCTAGCACACTGATCAATGCATCTGCGGAATCCCACCAAGTCCACAAAACTATCTTAAGCTTAAATTCTAGGAATGAATTAAATGAATGATCAATATTCCTCTCGAGCAGATCTTAAGCTGCGCTTTACATCAGCCATTTTGACGAAAAAAGGAGCTCTTCATCAAGAAAAGCCTGAGGAACTTCCCGTTTCTGAGAGCCAAACTGTCAGAGGCATCCTGGGCATCCTCCTGTCAACACGTCACCCTGCAAAACACCCACCATATCCCACCGTTTTTTTCTTGTTCGCGGCATGGATTAGTACAACCCAAGATGTCTCATTCTACGTTGTGTACATAGTTCACATATGTTCACATGGTTGCCTCGACAAGAACTAGTCAGCAGTTTGCTTCAAACTTTGAGGCTTTGAAGGATCGTTGGCCAAATCTTTCGAACTTGCTTTCAAGTGTCAAAATGATGCAGTGCCAACAGCCACTCACATGACCATCCTCAACGGCTTCTTGACAGTCACAAATTGTATTCACCAATGGTGCAGGCTATCCAGTGAAGAGGTGGTTTACAGATTATGACTACAGATAATCATGACCCACAAGTAGCCATCATTCACCACCATAAATCATCGCCATCTAACCGTGAATCGTTGGCCATTATGAATAGTTCGTAACCATCAATAATAATTGGTTACATGACTTACAAACCATTCATCATCAAGCATTAGTCACTACCAGTAACCATTCATCACGACTTACATTAATTACTGGCCATAAATCGTCAGCCATCACTTACTAACCATTCATCACTACCCCCATAGTTGCTGAACCCATCGCTACCAACGATCAATAACCGAACCATGTGTCACGCTTGGAAACACCACAGCAGCTGATCGAAAACGGTGCCTGGGACGCGAACTCGATGATCTCTGGATCTGAGTCATCCTGGATGCCCCGTGGGCTGCGAAACTGCAGTGATTTCTACGAGGAAAGCTGGGGAAAACCGGGGAAAAACCTGGGAAAACTACAGTAACTTCTGATATTTGATGGGGAATGTGTTGTTTCGGGGATCGTGCCATATCGTGCCATATCGTGCCATGTCATCATCGAGTTGGTGGTGGTTAAATTCCAATCCTGCAATTTTTGTCGAAGCCATCATCCCCAGATCTGGTTGAACATGAACAAAAATTGAAACCACCAACCAGTTATATCATGAGCATCCTCATTCATCACTCATCATCATTCATCATTCATCATCATTCATCCTCATTCATCATTCATCATCATTCATCATCCTTCATCATTCATCATCATTCATCATCATTCATCATCCTTCATCATTCATCATCATTCATCATCATTCATCATCCTTCATCATTCATCATCATTCATCATCATTCATCATCCTTCATCATTCATCATCATTCATCATCACTCATCATCCTTCATCTTCCTTCATCATCCTTCATCATTCATCATCATGCATCATCCACATGGGTGTCCATGACAAATGATAGTAAATCCTGCCAACAAATCCACAGCATCCGCTGGTTTGCCACTAGGTCAACCACCTGGGGACCATGGCGACGGCTGGACCCCAGGACCCCATGGCAACTCCAAGCAGCTGCGGGTCCCCGGCGTGTCCTTGGAGGTGAGCTGTGACTTTCTCGCCTGGCGCCGCGTCGGAGGGGTGGAAGGGTCGTGCCCATGGGGCCATCAACAATGAGGGGAAGGTTGTTTGGAATGATCAAGGACCCGTATAAGTGATTTTGATGGTGTATATATATATATATGTATACTGTGTATATATATATATATATATCAACACATTAGTGATATTATGTAAAGGGAGGATCTCCCCAACTATCCCTAGTCGTCAAGATCCTTCCAGGTTTCCAAACACATTGAGCGCTTCCCGACACACGCGTTTCCTTCAGGTCAACGTGAATCTATTCCCAATGTGACTGTGAGCATCATGCTACAAATGAAGAAGCTGATCTTGAACTGCAGAGCTGTCAGCGCCACCGTAACGGTCACCCCATGTGACCAGTGAGCCATCCGCCAAAATGGCAGCCAGCACGGGCAGATTGAACTTGTTGCACATCCCAGAGCTGATCCTGAAGTGAGGATCCGAGAGTATCACATTTCTCGCCCCAGGTAACCACGGACCCATTAGCCAAAATGGCAGCAAACGCAGCACGCGCAGACTGAACTTGCTGCACATTCCTGAGCTGGGCATGAACTGCGGAGCTGTCGCCTTCACTGTATCGAAAACCCCAAGTCACGACTGATCCATCGGCCAAAATGGCCGCAAATGCTGCAGATGTGGCCTGCACATGTTGCACATGCTTTAGCTGACCTTGCACTGCGGAGCTGTCTCCACCGCAACTGCCCCAGGTGATGACTGACCCATCTGCCAAAATTGCAGCGAATGCAGAGTCTGTGGCCTGAACCTCTTGCACGTTCTTGAGCTGATCTTGCACTTCAGAGCTGTTACCGCCGCAATTTGAGTTGCCCCAGGTGACGACTGATCCATCGGACAAAATGGCTGCAAATGCAGCACTTGTGGCCTGGACTTTCTGGACGTTCTTGAGCTGATCCCGAATTGCCCAGCTGTCGTTGCCAAAGCCCCGAGAACCCCAAGTCACCATCCTGTCCCCTCCACAGCACCACATGGCAAAAGCTTTGTGCGTTGCTGCCACTTTTAGATGTTGCACAACAGCAGTCAGGTGCTCTCCTTGTTGGATTTCTTCCAAAGAGAAAGCTGGTGTCCTTTCGCGTTGAAAGGCCCGACCCAAAACATTCTTGGGCCATAATTTTCAAGTCGCCTACTTTGGAGGCCTTGGAAATAGAAATCGTTCTGGTTTCACGTGAAGGACCCGGGCAAGTTATGTATAGAAGTACCTCATCGGTCAAGAGGTCATCCTTTCTCTGACACCGTTCGATAAGCATCGTCCAGAACAGCTCGACCCATTGACCCAACTGCCATGCTATGCCATGCTATGCCATGCTATGCCATGCTATGCCATGCTATGCCATGCTTCAAGCTCAAGCAAGAGAAAATGGTGAAACTGATCCGAAAGTGTGCTCTGGATTTCAGATATTTTGCCAGAGGAAAAAACAATACAGCTGCTTGACAGCACCGGATTCAAGAGCACACAAAATTGGTGCATCATTTTGCGCGGAAGACATGCTTTCATCAACCAGCTGTGGACTCGGATGACGATTAACCTGCCTGCTGGTGGAAACGGGGACATGAAGGGTCCTGAAAACTGCCGTCGGCGATTGCAAGATCTGATTGCAGAAGAAATGACTGTTGGACATCAACTATCAGATCCCTACTGTGAGACATAGTGGAAACTTAAAAGTCAAAAAGCACTGATTTCAGTAGTGACAGATTGTGGTGCATGCAATCTTTGAAAGGCCACACCCAAGCAAGGCTGCGCACACTACCAGTTCAATAGAGTTCACATGAGCGGACCGTTACATGCTCTCGCAACAACTGTTTTCTCATGTCACATGCTGCACAAAGACCCTCCCTTCATTCTGCCTGCCGTGGTGAGCTGGAAGATAGAAAGATTACCTCCTCCTCGGACTCATCCTGGCAAATATGGCCTCTAACTGATCACTTAGCATCCTCCTTTGGACCCGCGGACTCCCCCATGCTTCAACATCTCAGGCACTAAAGAATCAGCAGCCAGCACTCCCATCACTTAAATTAAAACCTCCGAGTTCGTTTCGAAGCACCAGGGAATTCCTATATTGAATAAATTGGGTGTATGATATATCATATATATCGTAATTATTGGACAACCGGGGTGGTCTGCTTCTTTACTGGTTGTTCCAAGCGGGATGATCATGCCATATCACGATGCTGTCATTGGTTGTCCTTCTTCCGTCCCAAAAAATGCCAGTGCCCGAATGTCCGAGGAACGAGGTTGTTGCAGCTCTCAAAAATATCAACTTCACGGCCAACAAAAATACCACAAATGTGACTGCTCCTCACGGCCAACAAATACCAAAAGTATGCTTTCTTTCCATTCTCGAATTTAAAACTTGAATGATTGGCTGCACCCAAATCATGTTGTCGAATGGTGTCTGAGAATAAATCACTGATGCCCCTGCTTTGGAACCTGGGTCCCCAATGGTCCCCAAGACTCACAGGAGCTTCCGCCTTGACTGGGGCTGGGTATTGTACCCACCTGACGTGATCTCGAAATTGTGAACATGACAAACCGGTCCTCATTGTTGCGATGTTTACATCATTCGAGAAACTGAGAATCGAGGAACCACTTGTCCAAAACCACTTGTCCAATTTGTTGCCATCTTGATTGGCAGTTTGCATCTCAAGTCCATGCAATTCTTCAACTTGGCAATGCAAAAATAGGCCCACGCAGCACGGTGCCTTAGGCTCGTGGCGCGCGGCATGCGCCAACCTGAAAGCTGGCAAAGGGCGTGCGAATCGCAGAAAGGCTCGGTAGATGCGTGTTGGCGGGTCCAATCTGCACCCGGGTAGAACTAGGATGGGTCTTGGGTCAAAGGCAGCCTCTCAGGTATGGATAGCTGTGTAGGATAGCTATGGATAGCGATGGCTAGCTGGTGAGGCTCATCACATTCCCAAACGTGGAGCATGGATGGCAGGTAGAGCAGGGACCCGGGGTCACGGTGTTCTCTGAGTCCTTTGCTCAGCTGCAGTGCAGCGCACAGCCATGCATTACAACAGCTGCCCTGGGATGGTTTGTGTCTATATAATTTCTGTGTATATATATATATATATATAATCATGATTGATCATGTATACATATATATTTGGAATGTTTGGAATGTTGGCAGCTTTAACTGACAAGAGTTAAAGAAAATGCAAGCATCAAGCTATTTTGTTAGTGCGATGCAATGTTTGAACATATTTGAAATTTGCGTGAGTCTGCGGAGCCATCATGTTTTCTCAAAGTACAGTCTTTCCGAATGGCCATGGGTGATGTCTGGGTGATAAGGAGTTTGGAATTACTGTCCACTGTCTCCAATGACAAAATGATTGAAACCATTTGAGAATATTTGGGAACCATCTTTAAAAAATGGACATGTCAGCTTTCAGAATCATGCAACATAGTCCTACCTACAACACCAGCTCTTGACGTCAGGAATGTTGCGGAAGTCTGCTTGTCATAAATCCAACACCTGACGCACACAGGCTCTACTGGCATCCAGTGGCCACAAGCAGTGCTAACCTTCACAACGACTTCTGCACCGGCAATGCCAAACTGAATGATACAGTCATAGAACCTGCTATCAAAATATAATTTTAATGTAGTTGTTTTCTTACCATACTATCTGTCCAAGTGGACCTACTCTCTATTTTATTCAATTTTTTATGGTTGAAAGCAGCAAATTGCAATGCTCGCAAAAAGTGTTCTGTTGGAAAACGGCAGCTCCAAACCCAGATCCAAGCAGGGGGACCTCACTGGAGCAAGGCCCCCTCCCCAGTGCAACCCCAGCCCTGGAGAGCACACCCCCAAAGGGGGTTTGAACATTGCTAATGCCAAGGTTCCTGTGCGTTACAAGGAATGAAACATTGTATACTAGGACAAGAAGTGAAAGAAATGATCAGAATTCAGAACAGGAAGATTCCCTGGCAAGATCCCAAGAAAGAAAAGCACATAGCTCTACAGCACCTTCACTGGGACCAATGCAGCTTTCGTCACATCTCCACAGCCCCTGCGAATTCCAGGGAAGTCGTTCGCAGCTTATTTTGTCATTCGCCCGAGTTGACGGATCGTGATCAGTACATGGGTCCTGGAGGATAATTGGTTTCATGCTCACCTCAGTTCGCAAACACAAAATAAAATAAGTTCCCAGAAACAGCTGAGATAAATCAATATATATATATATATATATGTATATGGTTCCGTGCTCCGTGTTCCCGCCCCCCCCCCCCCATGGGTAGGGGGGGGTGGATGGGGGGCCAGGAACATGCTATTTGCAGCATTTCGGAGTCTTAGCCTCGCATTCGTACGCTATTTGCAGCATTTGGCAGCTTTTGCCTCCCAATTGCACGCTATTTGCAGCGTTTCGGAGCTTTTGCCTCCCAATCGCACGCTATTTGCAGCGTTTCGGAGCTTTTGCCTCCCAATTGCACCCTATTTGCAGCATTTCGGAGCTTTTGCTTCCCAATTGCACCGTATTTGCAGCATCAGGGAGCTTTTATAATGCAAAAATATGTGCATACTATCTATTGTACATACTACTACGTAGTATCTTAATTACACTCATCTACTACCCGTGCACCGAACTGACCTATCTACGTACCTGCATATCACCACAGATCTATGCAGCATGTACTAACCCATCTGCCCATTTACTTCCTGCTTGCTATTACTACTTATCTATATATATTATCTATATATTGCATACATGCTACTTACCTACTACTTACCTACATGCAATCTATGTGTATATATATATATACACATTTTTTCATTTACATACTAATTGTATCAAACTGTTTGATATTTATACAATAATTGCTTATACTCCTCAAATACTACTTTCTTACTACCCATAAACATCTATAGTCTTTACATGTTCTTTATATGTTCCAAATCTTGGTGATTTAATACCAATTTACTACTTATATGCTACTACCTCACTCACCCGACCCCACCACCACACCACAGGGGGGGGGTGTATTGCTATCTGCTTCCATAATAGCCATATACAACTGATAGAATACCATCCCACTTCCCCACCCACCCACCACCCACCCAACTACCACACCACAGGGGGGGGAGGGGGGACCCATGACCCATGCCTGGGGGGGGGGAGGGGGGGCAAGGAACGCTGGACCATATATAAATCTGCCCAAATCCATATCAGGATCTATATCTACTGCCTGCGTGACCATGCACATACCTGATGATTTCGATCCAGCTGAGAGGAAGTTGAGCCGGGAATAAGAAATAGTAATGCTCGTTATGTATATCTTATGATTACTTTATCTCACTGTCCTCATTTGCAATCCATTGCTTCTCTTGCCTTGGCTTTCCCATCACTTCCACGGACTGAATTTCATCTTTCGGGGACCGCAGGGGGTAAACCTCACTTTCGCACACCTTTCTGGGGGAAGGGAAGACTGGCATAAGTCGTTTGTTCTGAAGCAGATTGGTTGTCACTGTTTGTCGCAATCTCTTTTGAGAGGCTCATAGTGCAGGCAAGCTTGCAAAGGTTTGGTGCATCATCACCCGGGGAGAAGTCCCACCACGCGCATGGCACGCCGGTTTGGAAAGAAGTCCCATCACGCCAAGCAAATCCCAATGGCACAGAGTGTCTCAGCAGCAACAGCAACAGCAACAGCCAACAGCCAGCAGCAGCTAGCAGCATCATCATCAGCAGCAGAAAGGACAGCAGCAGCATTTGCAAGGAACAGCAGCAACAAGGAAGATCAGCAGCAAGGAGGAACAGCAGCAAGGAAAACCAGCAGCAAGGAGGAACAGCAGCATGGAGGAACAGCATCGAGAAGGCACAACAGCAGCAGCACCAGAATGGTGTCGAGGCTTGTTCACAGCACACGTGAACCAATAGTCAATCATATTACTGAATCTGTGAGAAACACTGCGCGCACGCATGATTTTGTAACGCTATCTTGGATCCAAAAATGTCAAATTTGAAACGTGCGACACCCAAAAGGCGGCGCACCCATCAAGCACAGCTGAGGAACAGCAGCAAGGAGGAGGAACAGCATCGAGGAGGCACAACAGCAGCAGCATCGAACTAATCAACATCAAACAGCACCAGAATGGTGTCGAGGCTTGTTCACAGCACATGTGAACCAATAGTTAATCATGTTACTGAATCTGTGAGAAACACTGGGCGCACGCATGATTTTGTAAGGCTATCTTGGATCCAAAAATGTCAGATAAACCAAAAATCATGGAAAACCACTACAAAACCCTGCGCGCACACAGGACTGATACTACTTCTGCCGACTGATGCGACTTAACCTCCCCCCTAGTAGAACGACTACGTGCAATTATTCAACCAAACAGTTACATGCTGAAAACATATTCTTCTAAATCTTCTAATGAGAGCTTTCGTTACCTTTCGCACAGCAGTTCTGCTTTCGTCACCGCAATTAGTTCCCTCATCAAACCAGTCATGGATGCTTTCGTAGCTCAAATCTGGAGCTCTCCTCCAGCCAAAGCAAGAGGCAGGCAATGCTTGTGAATGGTCTTTTATCAGCAGCAAAAGCAAATAGATACTATGGTCACTATAATCGCCGGCACCTATATACAGGAGTACAGCCATACGTAGGAAAAGCACTGATAGAATAACTCTTCGCTGACTACAAAGCCATGATGTGAAACGTGAAACTATAGTAACTAAACTGTGTTGCCGTGGAAGTCCATGGAAAATCACCCTGGTGTGGAGATGGGTGGAGGCGAGAACATCTCTCCTGGGTTCCAAGGTGCATGAACCTGATCCAGGTACTGAACTTTGCACTCAGCAACTTTCAAAACTCAGGAGTCCACTACCGAAGATCGGATGTTGTCCTGAGAGCTACCCCCACGTGAACCAAATGTGATGTGAAGCGATCCCTGATCCCGCATGCAATCTCACAGAATTACCTGCAGGCATTGACTATCTGAACACCTGCAGTAACACATGCAGTGCGCCTATCTCAAAAACTATTTGGGTTACGGCTCAACAATATTCAAAAATTGGGTATGGATTCTTCTGCGGTGATAGATATGAAACAGTATTGATCACCTTCGCTTTGGTATGGATTGGAGGAAGGGAACGGATGTGGGCAACGCCTGATCCATACCTTGAGTTTTGAGCGGCATCAATTGAAACCTTTGATGATGCCTATCATACTAGTTCAAAGCATCCTTGATTCCTAGATCCCTTGGTCATATCATCCATTCTCAGGACTCAGATGGACCCAGGAATCAGTGATGCTTCCTATGGCATGGCCATGGTCCCAAGCGCAGATCCAGCCTCCGACCGGAACTGCTCCGTATTGGGCATTTCGCATGCCTTGGCTTTCGGTGTCACATCTGTTGTTGCCAATTGGGTGTTTCCCAACATAGGGGCCCCCCATTAATGGTTGGTTTATCAATGTTTGTTACTATAAATTACTAAGAGTGGATGATTTGCGGGGTCCCCTATCTTGAGAAACCACAAACTGTTTGAAGGTTACCTGACATCACAGCAACCCACAGTAGTGACAAATGTCATGGTGCCAATGAGTCTGCGTAGTGTCTTTGCTCCAATGGCTTTATCGGAGCAGCACCATCCAAAAAAGATATCAGAACATATTGGAACTGTGCTAAGTTCCCCGGACTTTGCTTCAAGGGCTCTTGTGCATTCTTCACAAACACCGTGTCCTCAGTCACCAGAGTTGGCTGCCAATTTGTCAGATGGGAAGCTCCTACACTTCTCAAAACATCCCCAAATCGTTGCAGACCAAAAAAATCAACAAGCCCGTCGAATGCTCAGCAGTTGCTCTCTTTGTAGATCACCAGTGGTCAATTACCATAACCAGCCTCAACCAACATGAACTAATATCTTCTCCCCAAAACTAGCCCCCCTAGGCACTATGAACCAAGATGAGACCATGCACAGCTGCCACGCCTGGCCAACCATAAGGCTGGAAAGCTCAGGTGAGTGGATGCCAACACGCAGGTCCTGCAGCTTCGATGCCGCAAGATGTGTAGGTTCAATATGGCGAAACTACCAGGCACTTACCAACCATCACGAACCAACCATCACTAACCAACCATCACCAACCAACCATAATCAGAACCTAGAGATGGAAATCTGGAAAAAGCAGGACTCTTCTAATCTCAATGAATGCCCTGTTGCCTTAGTAGCGTGCATCCAGTACTGCACTGCTTCGAAAAAGTCTATCCTCGGACCCTTCAGCGACTCACACAATGTCATGCACGGCCGGATCGCAAAAAGTTACCTGATTGGCTTGAAACAACTGATTTGTTCAAGAAAAGGTTGGCAAGCTTGGATAGAAAGCAAGGGTCCTCGCAGAAAGACCACACGCACCACAAGGCATAGGTCTGCAAAATGAGCATTGCAAATCACATCAAATCACAAACACGGCGATACAATCATGGCTTTGCGGCAACATGTGAACCCAAGAACTGCATAGCAATTCGGAGCCCTCAAAAACAAATCCCTGGATTCTGTGAATACAGAGCAAAATGGATCCCGATTGTTATAGCAACATAGTTGACCATAAGTAGTTCATGTTGATAGTCTAAGCTATTGAATCCCATTGAATCCCATTGAATCCCGTTGAATCCCATTGAATCCCAGGCTGATCATTCAACCTAATATCGGTTGATTTCTGATGTCCACTGATGCTACCTTTCGGTGCACCTGGGGAAGGACTGTGAAGGCCACGAACAAGTAGGCGCCACTGAGCAGGTCCGGCTGACTCGAATGGTTGGTGGTGGTTTTTCATCGGATGAGTTGTGATGGTTTCAAGCAATGGTTGGTGGTGTTTCAGCGTTTATCGCAATGGCTACGAAGAGTTATAGTTAGAATATCTTCGAATGGTGATTGAGTTTGATTGAACAATGATTAAGTATAACTGTGGTTGATGTTGACGATAGTTTAGATTCAACCAGCAACCGGCCTTTATGGATCACCTTCGCACATAATAGACTTCTTGAGGACACAACTTCGCTGCTAATCAGATTTCAGTGACAATCAAGTCCCTAAACGGTACCCTCAACTCCCAAAACATCATCCTTCTTCGACTGGTGCCATCCCCGTCTGAGCCACCCACATGCGGATGATTCCACAGGAGAAAGCAGCGCCGTAGGTCTGGCTTAGCTCATCTTGGCAGGGTATCACAGCGTCAGCAGTGCTAACCAGATGAACATTGACCTGAAAGGATGAGTCTAACCAAGGAAATCATGCACCAGTTTGATGACAGACTGTGAAGTGCACGAACAGTATCCAGCATCTACAAAGTCATACTGTACTTGAAAGAAGTAGAGATCTCGGTGTACCAGCCCAAACTATCTTGCTCCGCGGAAAAAGCTGGTTTGAGTTTATGGCAGGCAGCGGCATCTATCTCTAAAGAGTTCAAAAAAATGCAACAGCTGGGGGCCACGGCTCAGCAGACTGTCTGCGGTTTCGCAGGGGTCCTGCAGCAAATGCCAAAGATCACAAAAGAATGTGAGGATAAAAGCCTCTGCAGTGCACCTGATCTTAAGTCTCTGATTTCTTGATTCGCGGTCACGGCGAATGTGAAAGCTTCCAACTCAGTGTGTGCGCTTCACGATCATCACATGTGTACTAGAGGTTCTCTTCCTATGAACTAAACAGCAAAGTATGTATGTAATAGTGTGAATGGAAGCCTGTTCATGTCTTGAACGTGGGATTTATATTGGGGGCGGTTGTAGGTTTCGCAAATATGTTCCATCAGGAACTTCTCAGCACAAAGGACTTGTGTGACTTTTCTGTCTCAAATACTTGTACGCAATATGGTTCGAGAAATCATCGAGACGTCAAAGGTGCGAAAGACTCAAAACTTTCATCTGGAGTATGTTACTGTGGATACTAAATCTAGATTCTGAAAATGACCCATGATACGATTACTTCCTCAACCAGCGTATTTCTGGAATGCACAAGAGATTTTTCGCCATCTGTCATTTGTGGTGTGTATGCAGGCAAAATCTAAATGATCCAACAAACGAACTTAACAAGCCAACAAACATATCTTTCAGCTTATAAGGCCATGGCTGCCATGGAGGACTTATGATACGATTACTCCTTTTACTTTCCAATGATGAACGAATGGGAGGAGTGCCGAACTGTTGGGAAGGATGCCTATCCTGTTTACAGCTAGCTTGACGCACCTGGGAGTCGCCCAAGAATCACAGGCATTTGATGAGACCATCAATATCCTTCCATTCAATCTGGGGACCCGAACCAATCATTTGCAAAACTGAGTAATCCAAGATTCAAACACCACTTTGGACAGGGGCTCCACCCATGCGCGTCTTGGGGGCCCTTGGGGGCCCTTGGGGGTTGACCTAAACTACAGAGAGTACATGGGACAACAGCTCTCGCAACGCCACCACATGCTGCCGCGCCCACCTTGACTAGCAATGCCCAGGAGAGCATGCTAACAACCACCTGCGGAGGTGGACAAGTGATCAAAGATGCATCTTTGGTTGTTCCTTTTGTTGCAAGAAATAAGGTCAAAAATGATTCAGCGGTGCCAGCGGTGCGTCAACTAGAAGTTGTGAATGATCGCTCTGGATTCAGCTCTCTTGCAAAATCCAAGGATAGAAAACAGAAGCCCACAAATCCCAGACTGCATATATAAGTTTAACTATCCTTCAAAACATATTTCTCTTTCACCAGTGCAAAGTTAGGGATTCTGCAGATCGGGGATTTGTTTATTCAACCAATGGAAAAGTAGACACGTCCTCCATGATGCGCACTGAGACATTCCTTTTGGATCGCGCTGTACATCGGCACAACGCTGTATCCGCATGCCTTAGGTTTCGGGCACAGCCCGAAGAATGTTTCTGTACACCAAAGAATTGCGGGCCTAATTCCAGCGAGACCAGCGAAAGCAGCAACTGAGTAAACTCATTCATTGAATGGTGTGGACAGTGTGGACGAGCACAAGGGCTGGCCCTAGGGTCTTTCGATGATAGGCTGTCTCGCTTGTCTGTGCAATGGACGTGTGCCCCACGCACATCCGAACTAGTTCAAGGGAAAAGGGATTGAGATGTGCGCTGTCCATGCAGCTGCGGATGAGCTTCGACCAGGTAGAGTTCCAATGAAATCAGATCACGACAATGCGCGGTTTGGGGGTCCAGTATGACCCAATCGATTGTGAGCTTATGTGCTAGTTTTCAATAACGAAGCACTGGGTTTCCAGCTTCGCCAATCAGTATCAGTCTCCGGTCCTTGTGACTTGCTAAGCCCAAACTTGGTTTCCCGTTGGATTGACTTTGCCTCATGGGAATTTCTGTTGGATTGGCCAAGCAAGAAATGTACCTGGCTCGAGCCTCGATCAAATGTCGAGGGGTACTGACCTTGGCTGTGCTCAGCGTGCTCTGCGGCCTCTTTAAAAGGTCCCAGTGCCCTGCAAAGCGACCTCAGCTGCACAAGGCAAGTAGGTAAGCACAATGGGTTCTCAATGGCACAAAAATAAACAGTTTAAGTGAGACGGCAACCACTTCAGGGGTCCAACGTGAGATTTTGACCTAAGTTGAGGATCGTCAGTTGGTCAAAGTTGGTCATAGTTGGTCGTATTCTAAAAGCTTATGATTCCAAAGCTTGACTCTGCACATGTCTACCCTGACAGCAGCTTACATGATTGGCTGCTAAAATTGCCGGGCCCGAAAAATAAACATGTATATATATATATAGATTAATATATGTTGCATATGGGGGTTTCTCACAATAAGGGTACCCAAAAATGGTTGGTTTATCGCTATAAATAGTTAATATTGGATGATTTTGGGGGTACCCCTATTTTAAGAAACACTCATATCATGTGTTGATTAATTATGTGGATATGGGTGCACCGAGTTTCCAACATGTTTCCAACTATGTCTGGACAAAAATTGGTCATGTCCGGAAGGTCATCAGAAATTAGGATGGGCCGCTATAGGTTATGTGGGTTCTGTGTCTGTGTCTCTTGCCAATGAATGGTATCGGTTGCAGGGTGGGCCCCTGGATGCCCCTGGTAATCCAGGTTTTGAACACATTCGAAGCCCCAAGACTCAAGTATTGCTGGTTGCTCGTGAATCAGATGTACGACATCTGTCGCAAGCACCTCTTTTCATTGTCGAGATGCGCATACTCAAGGCTCATGCCAGCGATCAGCCCAAGGTATTTTCAGCACCAAACCTGAAACAAATCTCCGCAATGTCATTCAACTTGCGCGTGCATGCTGGATGAGTCCAACATACCTGGAATGACCTTTCGTAAGCCTTTCAAGAGGCAAGAAGTATGAGAAAAGGATGGCAATGTAGATCGACAGATAGATAGATAGATAGATAGATAGATAGATAGATAGAAAAATCGATAGATAGATAGATAGATAGATAGATAGATAGATGGATGGATGGATAGATAGATAGATAGGTAGGTAGATAGATAGGTAGATAGATAGATCAATCAATTGATAAATTGATGGATGGATGGATGGATAGATAGATAGATAGATAGATACTATAGATATTATAAAGATATATAAAAACGAGCTTCATCTTCCAGTCAGCCCTCACTCCAATGCCATGTGTCCCTTGTGCGCCTTATGTACAAAAAGCCATCCGCTTGCCGAAACTGGTCATAGAGCTGGGACATCGGCGTACTGGTCTTGGGCGTGATACCGTTGATAAAAAGGTAGATCCTCAGGGGGCCAACGGTCCAGGCCGTCTATGGGGGTGCTGATGTTTAATCATGGAGCTATTGACAATGATTATCAAGGATATTGATGATTAGAAAGATGACAATGGGTAAAGATTGTTGATGATTGGTAAGAATGATTCTCAAGGACCGGCCAGGCCAAACCACAGCAGGCAAAGATCGGATGGCAGCATCTGGTGTCCAAAACCATCACAGTAACAAGACGAACATCACTGATATCACTGGCACTTTGCTTGACATTGGGGTCAAGCGATGTTTCATTGTCTGGATCAGATGTACAGAAATATGGCCCCGCGGAACATTGAAATATTCCACCAGCAGGCACTGGGCTGTCTGCACCCAATACAATCTTTGAAACAACGCAATCGCGAAATGGCACTGTCTGTGCAAGTAAGAATAAGAAAAATATGATGAAATACTCTGAAACATCATCTTAATGTGGTGCTTCTTCAATGCTCGAGCTTCCTGTGCAGCTTCCAGCGTTGCAAATGTCTTGACAAGAATCGTTTGGTCCACGCTAAGCCTTTCCGGGGTGGCATCAGCAATTTGCTTGTGAACCTGGGAGAGTGGATCAGAAAATCATTGCGCAACCCCGTGGCTGCCCATACGCTGCTGGGGGCAGAGATGGCTTCCCTCGGAAGGAGACGATCTAAGAGACTGCTGGTAACTCACTTTGATTCTGCTTCAGGCGAAGAGCTTTCAGAAGCAATGATGGGTTTGTCCATCTACAGCTCCACACATGTAAACCTGAACCTTGTTTGGAGCTAGCCACCTAGCAGGAATGACTGGTGGCCAGTGAAGCCTGACCTTTTACCAAGCAGCCATGTACTTGAACTCGCCGCAAAGCATATTTCCATGTACGACAAACCTCAGCATTCCACCATCCAAAGCCACCAAGCTGGCCCTATCGCTTTTCAGGATCCCCGAATGACAATCGGATCTGGAATCTGGATGGTCATTCCGCTAAAAAATTGGCGACACAGAAGATTACAAAGAGCATCAAGGACCCTTGACACATCACCCATCATGACATTGTAGATTGTAATCAAATGTCAAGTGCGCAGCGAGTCAAAACGACTTATCCCCTCAAAGGGTTGCATGTCTTCATCATATCATTTGCATGTTTGATGATTCTCTCTGAAGGTGCTGTAGTTACATGTTAGCCCTGAGTGATGTGGCTAAGCGGATGTCTTCTGCAGCCAAGAAGCTTCTTTTTTGGTAATTCCTTGGGCCCAAAGCCAGGCTCTTTGTATCATACAGGACAAAAACATACAAAAACAGAGGGTGGGGGTTCAGTTCTTCCCGAGAAAAGGAAACATCATGACATGTTTAGAGCTTGTGTTCTATCAATCAAAAGCGTCACAGAAGAAAGTAGCAAGTAAGAAAAAACACGTTCACCGTCACCACCAATTCTGTCCACAGCCTAAAAGCAATACAAAATCACAAGCCTTTGCCCTCTGAATGGCAGCAGCAAATGAAAACAACGCAGCACATCCACATACAATAACATGATCCAAGTAGGATGAAAGCCAACAGACTCCAACACCCAGTGTACTGTACATGTCTGTTCGGATTTGCTTGTAGAATTATTGGATTCCATATGTTTGCATCATGTATGCGGAAATATCTGCGTACGCACAAATTCCTTGTATCGAATGTTTGCAAAATTAGCAGTATTGAGATGTACTGGGTACTTGCTCCGATCTACACAATTCACAAAAAAATGATATCTGATATAATTGACTTTAGAATCACCCCATAAGAATCCCTTTTTATGTTCCCCGGGCTTCCTTGAAGGATCTTGAAGGGAAGTGAAGGTCTCTCAATGCCATAGGCAGTGCTTGCAACATGCTACAACCCCCTCTTCGCAGCTGTGGACAGTAGAGCACCAAGACTCTGGTAGCGTCGATCGTGTGGACTTCTCGCAAATGACCGGAACACGATCTGGATACCTCAGGAGCTAAGAAATCCACTGTGGAAAAACGCTTCTGTAGGTGGTTGGATACGACAAATTCCTACGAAACCTTGGACTTCCGTTCAGTTGTCCTTTCTTGTAACTGCGTGTAGTAGAGACCTATAGCACCCAATGCCCCCTTGACTCAATTCACTCCTCGGTCAAAAAAGACTGCTATTTTCACTGTTGGGCCTTGTCACAGAATGTCACAAGTCATTGGAACAAATTGGCAATATGTTTTTTGAACAATAGTGTTCCTTCATTTATTGCAACTAGTTTGATGTTTCTCAAAATAGCACTACCATGCATTAGCCCTCAATCATTCAATACTCACCATTGATAGTCATAAACGATCCATAACTTGAGAGTTCTCTATTCTGATTTCAGAAACCACCATATTGCCGGCAATTATCCCCCATTATAAATCATGACTTGTTGAACCACTATCAAATTTGGTTCAACATATTGATAAATCAATGATTGTCCCCGACATTATATCGTTAGTTATAAACAATGATTATCCCCCATTATAAATCAATGATTGTGGGTATAAATAATGATTATCCCCATTATAAATCGATGATTATCCCCATTATAAATCAATGATTGTTAATGGTTGTCCATGATTGTTGTTAACTCATTTTTGTGGGTAATTCTCCCCTATCCATGGAGTCATTGGCTCGTTCCCAACCAAAGGCGCTTCGATCTGATCTTTTCTGCTTCCTCTGCGACCTGAAACGACGTTTTCGGTTTCCACGGAGAAAAAATGAATATTCCAGTGATTATTACTGTTCATTTTTCCACTGAAAATTATAACCGTGAAAAATACAGAGGGTTCGATTGGTTTTAGATTGTTTCCACTGATCTCGGTTTCCACTGAGGGTTGATTCCTGAATTGTAGGGCATGCTGGAAAGAAACAGAAAGGAGATCCGTTCGGAGGAATTGATGAAAAACGATATTGAATGAGATTGAGTGATGTTGAATGATATTGAATGAGATTGAGTGATGTTGAATGATATCAAATCATTGACCTTTGCCTGCTTACGGTCTTTTCAGCTATTCAAAAGGAAATGCTACCATCGAAAGTCAGCGTTGCATCAGGCAAAAAACCGCCAAATCTGCGGTCGGGAGGCCTCGCCATTTTTCGGAGGTATCCGGTCCTCATTTTGCCTCACAGTGTTGACACTGGCACTGAAAAAGAAGAGTCCGGTTGCACCCCAGTGCATGCATTTAGGGATCTCTTTCGTGTCAGACGCAGCCTATGGACGTAGCCTTGAAGCTGGCAGCGCAACTTGTTGCAGCGTGAAACATCCCGTGGCCAGTTGGATGAAGCGATGCTGCAAACAGATATTGATTGAATCCTCTACGGATGAAGCTTATTCAATAAAGTCTATTAAAATTCAACAACATCCATGTGGATCTACGGAGATTTATAATAAGATTCATAGATCCATCATAGATCCATCATAGATCCATCATGGATCCATCTCTACAGCAATAGAGCAGCTATAGATCCAGATTCTGTGTATGGCTTGTGTGATCAATCTCCCAGAGATCCCCAAGAGGCACTGGCACCGTCGCCTGCGCCACTGTTGAAGGCTCACACGAATCGGAGTCGGCACAGAGGTCGATGTCTCCAGCTGCCGGCAACCTGGTCGCAACGAAGAGCTCGGTGAGTTGTGGTGAATGGTTACGGTGATTGACATTTGGCTGTGGGTCAAGCAGTTAATCAACCAACGTTCATGGGGGATTTCCACCAGCAAAACTATAGGGGAAACAATGGCTAATGATGGGGAACCAGGGGTACGGGGTGAACTGACCCACTGCCATTTGTTGACTACAAATCATTGATAACCAATGATTGTTAATAAGCGTTGACCAATGATGGTTATTATCAATAACCAAATTTGTTGACCACACATGATTTGTTAATGGTTGATAGTGGTTGATGATTATACACTGGTTGTTAATCGTTGTGAATTGGTATCAATGATTAGCCAATGGTTGTTAATGGTTCTTCATGATTACAAAGAATTAACGTGTCAAGAGTTGCTTAAGAGTTGCTATAGAGTTAAATTTATATATAATTGTATATAAACAAATGTCCAGAAAATGAAGTGTCAAACCATGGATCAGTATCAAATCTTTGTACAAGCCTCGATCAACTGCAGTACCGAAGGCTCTGACCTCGGCTGCGAGCAAACTATCAACATTGATCAAGCCCCAATGATCAACCCCCAAGCCATGCCAAGCCCATGATCAACAATCACCCCCCAAACACCCCCCAACTGCTTGGCTAATGGCCCTGGATTGGCTTTTCAATGGTTTTGTGATCTTGAAGGATGATGACTAGGCCTGCTAGCACTGCAAACACTGTGCTACGCTGAGACGCACTGAGTGCGGCACTCCACGATCAACAGCTCGAATGCCCTCATCGATGGCAGTGTCTGCAACGTTCAAATACCTTTTGTGCCATGCTGAGGGCATGTCACCGTTTCTTGAAGGCATGAAACATGAAACACCGGCCAGAAAGATCGTGAAAAATAGAAGCCATATTTCTGGAGACAACTCAGAGATACTCAGAGTGAGCACATTGAGCAGTGTGTGAAGTTGTCCGAGTCCTGTCACACTTGAGCATATCTGGGCCTATGGGTCTCCACGAAAGGAGGTACAAAGACTTTTCGGAATGGTCTCTGACAGAGCTGTAAACGAGCAGGGATGAAAGCGTTGTATGTTAAACCAAGATTGCTAAAATCAGACAATGACAAGGCGTAGCTGCTACAGGAATCAACAGCAATTGTCGTATGAAAAAATGCATGTCATTTTCATGTGATTGTGAACTCGATAAACTCCTCGGCCCACCAAGTGCCAAGTGACACCGTGCCAGCCTTTCGTGCAACTGAGCCTGTGCAACCCTCTCGAGTTGCGGCCTTGGATAAAAGTGATTGAAGATCCCGATTAAAATTAGCAAGAAATCGGGGGTACCTGGAGGCCATCACTTTGTACCAAATGTGTTTTGTGAAGGCCAGGTGGAATTTGCAATTCCCCAGGAAATCACTCGAAGCAACAATTTTTCTACAGAATGACCCTTGGTTTCAGCTGCCATCCATGAGAAGAAACTTCTGATGTGACTAATCTGTTGATTCTCAGCTTCTTGTGGCGAAAATCGTTGATTCTGATAGTCGTCCAAGGCAGCAAACGGCTAAGCCTTCGGCATAAAGAGCAGCCGCTCCCAGGGCCACACCTGACACTGGGCCCATGAGAAGGGTGCCTGGCAGGTCATCAGTGAAGACCACCACTGATGTTTTCGGAAACTATGCACTAAAACATCACTGAAGTCTAATTTGAGTTCAACTGAAGTCAAATTTGTTATTAGTCTGCTGTATTCAGTTTGAATCCCACTATTGTTATTATATAGTCTACAATATTCACTCTGAGGTTCATGGCCTATCTGTAAGGCTTCAAAATCCAACAGGAGGATTGAAGATCCATTCAAGAACTCTCACATGGTTTCACAGTACAGCTCGAGACGTACTCATGTGGTGGGTTGCCTGCCGCTCCACCAATTGTTGCAGCAGCACCCATTAGACGCCTGACAACACAAGCGCTCATTTTGTGAAAGTGAAATCAAATGCAAAGTTGATCTGAAAGAACGCACATCATGAGATGAATGGATGGTCATGTCTTGTTTGGTCTCCAAAAATGTTAATTAAAATGTCCAGAATGGCAAAGTAGGCAAACGCCAACGTAAGTTTTGCGGATTAGTCTTGCCATCAACCACGCTCTGCTTTCTACATCTTTTTGCCATGCTTTGGTTCTTGGAAGTCCAGTGAATCGCTAGTTGCTGGTATACTAATTAGCTGACGGGCAGCATGCCCACCAACAAAGCGTTCCTCACTTTGTGTGTGAAACAGCTGCCATCTTCTGGATTCTTTGTTCGGCATCAAGTTACAACACAACGCACCAACTTTCTGCTTCAGCGCCTGTCATTTGCAAGATCCGACGCTGCCTGATTCGTTGCCTCAGAGGGCGCAAAGGGGAGAGAATTTTGATGGATTTTGCCTGGCAAAGCCACAACGGCCGAAAGCTGGCAAGCCTTGTGGTCGGGTTCGCATTGAAACCTTTCTCTCAGAATAGCATTTCTGGTTGCAGGGTAAGAGTTTTTCAAGTCTCGGATTCCAACAGGACAACCTGACAATCTATCAAAATTTTGACACTGACACCTCTGAAAAGTCCTAGCCACAGAAGGGGATCGTTGAAGAAATGTTGTGCTCCTCTCCCCTGGATGCACATCTTCCACCTCAGACCCAAAGCTAATGTGAAGACATGAGCGTTCATGTTTGGTTTCTGGAGATACATCTTTTCTCTGCTTTCAGATGCTTTGTACCCGTTCTCGCTCTGTTGCAAATATCGTTTCCGCAGAATCATTCATGAAGAACACTTCTGAAGGCACGAAGACTGTCACCACAGGCACATGTATCAAACATTCCCTCTACACGGCAGCAGTCGCCTCTCCCTCTACACTTCTTGCTTTTTCTGGATCTTCATTCACCTGATTGTCCGCAAACAAGTGCGTTGCACAATTTCATGGTTCAAGAACGTAATTTGATGAGGTTGAACGTGTAATCTGACACTCAACTCATTTGAGTTTATTGTTATTCTGGGATGTAGTGAAGATCATTCATTGTCCATCCACGATAAAATCTGCCAATTCGTATCAATCATTACTGTGGTAAAAAGCCGGCACTCGCAAAAAGTATTGATGTGTAGTGTAGCCATGCGTAGCCTGTGTTTCATCTGATGGACATGTTGATCAAATGTATCCCTTGGATCCTGATCACCAGCAAGGAAAGCAACGACCTACCGAGTCATGTGCCATGCATCCAGGTGGCTTCCATGGGTGCCGCAACCAGTTGCTCAACCTTTCAGCGTTAGCTGTGCACAACGGAGAATACGAGCTCGACGGTGTATGTCTAGTGATGACAACCAGTCAAGAAATCTATACATTTGAATACAAGAAGACTACGTGTTAAATACATAATAATTGATTGTGACTGAGAAATGCATCAAACATAATTGGATATAATTGGTGACGTTTGGATGTCTATGCTAGTCTACTCTCAAGGGTCACTTGGTGTCAAGTTGTCTGTGTTTGTCTCGTCGTGTTTTTCGATGCTGACAAGATACCTTCTCCACGTGCCTGAAGTGAAACATGGGTGGGGGGAGCAAACGTGCCCAGGGACTACGGCACACTTAAAAAAGGCCCAACAAAAAGCATTGCAGCACTGAATGAGTACCGAGGGACACTGCTTTCCGCACTTTCGGTGCCATTGCGAGTTTGGGGCTATTGAAATCAAACGTTGAGCCCGGAAGAGTTTTCTCGCAAACAGGACAAAAGCTTTCAGGGAGAATCTGGTGAATTTTGCTTCAAACTACACATGGGTAACTTTAGTCTGCAATGGTTTCTTGCAATCTGATTGATCACACAGTCGCAGCCCTGCGTCTTGCTCCGGGATCACGCTTTGGTGGGAAAAAGCCACTGATTGCTGCAGGGAAACGACTGCGATGACGATCACCAACATTATCACCACGACCACCACTACCGCAACAACAGCCGCAACACCAACACCAACACCAGCAGCACCAGCAACAGCAACAGCAACAGCACAGCACCAGGAAAACAAATTTTCTCAAAAGTGAATGGCTGTGTCTTGCACTGTAGAAGACAGCAAATCAAGACCTCGTATCAAGAGTTGGATAGAGAACAACCAGTATACCGAATGCTTTCTTGGCCTGAGTCAAATTGGTGTAAATATAGGTTTGTATACCTTAATCGACAAAAACCTCAAAGTTTGTTCGAAGCCTGTGTTATTGCTATTGCTGCTACGACAGTATACATTCATTCAAAATTATATACATATATATGATGTTGTCGTTTCGGGCGGCAACCTAGCACCTGTTAGGCGCCGACCATATATATATATATAATATACATGTATATGTATATATGATGCATCCACCTGCTGCATTGACTCGTGGTCAGTTTCCCTCCATGGTCCACCCAACGATCAAGCGCAATGATTTCACATATTGGAGGCTCAGCCAAGTGGTGTTGTCCTCAGATCACAAGGTGCTTTCTGATTTGCCAACCGGTGATTCTCTTGACGAACCGCCTGGCAAGCTGTCTAGTACTATACAAGCAGGAAGCAAAGGACATGTCATGACATGTCATGATGTGATTGGAAAAAATGTTCTTCCTGAATTTTTTCAGAAGGAACTCACATGATTCATCATGATTCTATGTCACGGCTGCAAAGGTCCGTCACCGTTCAGTGTGCAAAGGCTCTAGATCTCCATGTTCGATGGACATGTCACAGGCAGATCTCATACTTTGACAGTGAGCAGAGTTCAAAACCTTCTCATTGATCGCCACGGAGGGATTGCCAACATGGGTACAGTGCCCAATACGTCCACCACGCAATCAATTCGAAATCAATGAGCACACTGAACATCAATGAACAACTTGTATCCACTTGTATCTTAAGTGGATTGGCCATATATCTGTTTAGTAAATGGTGGATGTCCCATGATGTCCCATTTATCTCTGTAAATGCACCAAAAAAAGGCCCAGAAGCCACCGCTGGATGCTGGGTGACTCTCTGCCAAGTCTCCGGAAGTCCAAGGTGCGGCCAATGCGCAGCAGGATTCCAGCCAGGTTCATGGCACCAAGGATGGACCGTTGCTTGGGAAGCCTGGGTACAGCATGGCACAGCATGGCACAGCCATCGTGGCTGATTTCGACGCTATGCCCAGGCTACTTGGTGCCTGAAATTTGGTATGGAAGTGCCTGAAAATTTCTGGTAAAATCAGGTTCGGTGGCCATTCGAGCTACCTGTGATTACTTGTGGCTGACCCTTTTGTGAAGCCAAGGACAGGCTCCGCGATTGTATGCGAATGTATGATGATATGAATAATAAATTGTATTGTCAAGCTTAGGACAATGACATGTACTTACTACTGCAATCTACTCAATATTTCCGTGCACGTATGTAATGTTTGCAATAACGTATAGTATTGCAGTATTGCTTCAATTCCACTTTTCTTAGCTGGGCAAGCTGTCATGGCAGCCAAACATCAAAGCTTGTGACAAGACACTCAGCATCGAACACGATGCCAACAGGTAGGCTATCCGCTTCTTTCCATCGGCGTAGTACAAGGCTGGCAGCATCCATCATCGCCTCAAGCGCGATCCAAAGTGTTCTCCTCCTTCCCAGAAAGCCGAAGGATCTGCAACTCTATCAACACTTTAGATGATTTGTCATACAGCTGGCTGCTATTTTCTTGCATTTTGTGAGGGAAACCTAGTTGCAAAAGTTTCCAGTGCTCATCTGGACACAAACACAAGCAAAACTCGCAAAAGCTGCGAAACCAGCTCGCTAGGCGTTCATGGTTCATCCTCGTGACTGTGCCGGCTGTGCTTGTACTGGGACATTGTGATTCAGGTCCAGATGCCGTCAAGCTAGCAGCAGCATCCTGCATGAGGCTTGGAACAACCCGGATTCAGTTGCCTTCTGAAACCTATTTCATCAGCTGCAAAGCATCCATTGCACATTAAAACACTTATCTTCAGATAGCGGTCCCACGAGCCCCAGTTGCTAATTGCATGGTTGTCTGTCGTTCGTTTTGATGAACCACTTTCTGCCGTGGGAGGTGAGTCCTTGAAGCATGAGGCAACTGCTTTAAGGGCAAGAGCACTTTTTCCACCTGTCCTGTGAGCAAAACTGCACTACAGAAATGAGTTGAGAACACGAAGTGGCACAGAAAGTGGCATCCCAACACTTCACCTGAATCTAAGGCAGCACTAAACATCTTCCTGCTTGAAACTGAGAATGTCGAACCGAGGAACTGCATGGACTTTGCCAGCTGATCCAACTCTTCAGCAACTTGAAGTTCTGTCCTCAGGAAGGTGTACCAGCAGTGTATCATGTCAGTTTCTTCATTCACAATTTGACCGACAATTCAAGCGCCACACTGAAACCGAACTTCAGTGATGTTACAGCAGCTCAGCAGAGCAGCTGCTCTCAGATAGGATTTCACAGCGATTTCACCAAGGGTTGACAACAGATAGTACTTGCTGATACTGCCATATATACTGGATCGATTTTTTGTGGTGTATCACTACACAAGCGTGCTGGGTAAGCAAGCGGATGGTACTGGCAAATGATATTCAATGATGGTGGCTGGAAACAGCTCGCACCAACACCAATTTGTAAATCAGTACAATTAAATGATGTCCCCTTGAACCCCTTTGATATGCTTTGATGACCTACAAAAGGACCTGCGGATACACGCAGATTGCAAAGGAATGCCCGTCCTATCAACTCTGAATGCGCAAGGCTAAGTACACACTTCAGCAAGGCCCCTTCCCAACTAAGGCCATGTGGGGCCTTCAATAACTTTGACTTCTGCTTAGAGTCAAGCCAGCCCCTGGCAGCACGAAGCCGGACTGAACGCTCTCCCAAAGGCAGTGAACAGCCTGTGGTGCATCGAATGAGTGAAGAGCAGTCACACAAGCAAACCGAATGACAAGCTTCATTGAGATCGGAGAGTAGGTACATGCAATTAGGCACCTTATGCAACTCTTCTTCCTGTGACAAGCAGACTGAGTTCTTCTGCATTGATGGCTAAAACATTCTGAAACCGCATCCTATGACATCACCAATCCAGAGAATGAACAAAGAAATCTAGGCGACCGGACTTGCGGCACACATTGCCTCGGACCGGAATAAAACTAACAAAAAACAGTTGCAATCCTTCCATGCATGGTTGCCATGGCTCATCTGATGCCGAATCCAAATTCACAACTCCTTTTGATCTCCTTTAGAAATTTTATCAACTTTAGGAGTACCATCTCGAGCTACAAGTACTCGAGCTTTAGACACACCTATTATCACCCATTCCCTCGAACATGCTAGCAGCCAGCCATTATACTCTGGCACTCTGACACGAACGATCATGAACGCAAACTTCCCACTCATCACACAGTGTCCCAGCCACTCGGCAGCACAACATCTATCACCACACCCCCAGCCCGCCCCATCTGCCCAGCTGTACATGGCTCACAAAATCTGATCATGTTGGGGTTCTTCTCATCCCTGCTGTCTGGTTGCTTCAGCTCCTCCAAAGCATGATCATCTGGAGCTGAGACCAACATGGTGGAGATCTTCACTGCGCCTGCCTCCACCTCAGGGTATAGCATGAAGAATCGAGCCGCTTGTCGCGCTTGGAAGCTAAGATTTATAGACCTGCACTCTGCCAGCAACGGCACTGCTTGGCTTATGGCCCTGCACTTTATCAGATTCGCAATTCGATGTTGCAGCTTTTGTGTGGCTTCCTTCGTCCCTCTGTTGTCTGCAGCACGAACTTTGGAGCATTTTCGTTTCATTTCCCAGGCAACATATGCAACACGTATCAATTGCTAGGCACCATCGCAGGTGTGAGGAGAACGTAGTCGCGATCGCACATACGCTTGAGCTCAACAGAGCCTACCTCAGAGGACAGAAGATCAATTAAGTAATGGATAGTAATGGTAGATCCAGCACTTGATAAACTACCGTTGACCATCAGTTTAAGCATACATATCAAGTTGATTCAAGTTGATTCATTTGCAATCTCCCATTACATCGCCTACAAACAGAATATAATGTCAGGTGCCTTCCACCGAAAATCGAATGGCCATCGGCCATAGCACATCTGGGGTCCACAACCAGACTATCCCAAACCCAACATCCACATATGGGAAAGCCATGGTCATTCTGTCGGTGAAGCCCAAACTCTTGGAGGCTACAGAATCTTCCGTGCATTGCCGTGCCGCGAAGATTCAGTGCATGGAATCGGGCAGTGTCCATCATAGTACAAAAATGGTTGAGTTTCTCATGATAGATCCATATATACATATATAGATATATGAAATATATAGCCATATACAAAAATGATATATATTTTTTTTAAACTATATCCATAAATAATTTATGTACACTAAATTTATGTTGCATATCCCCGTACAGCTGGCTCATGAATCTCTACAATCTATCTCTACTCAGTTGGGTGACCAGCCCTGTAGCGTATGGAGTTTTTCATCACCCTTTTTGGGACAGCTCACATCAATGATCGTTGGCAAATCTTGGAATCCACTATCAACATTGATCAATCATCATCATGAATCCACGTCAATACATATGGCTAACCATATATGAATCCCCAGGAAACCCATACAAGATCCCTATGAATCCCCTGAAATCCCTATGAATCCGATTGAAATCCAACATCCACCCATCGACCACCCAGCCCTTCCCACGACATGGCACCCGTCCCATGACATCTTCCCAGGCTGGAAGAGCTGCCAGTGAAGTCACCGCCTTGGCTCCAGTGAAGCGCCTCAGGCGACCAGGAGCAACCAACCAACCAACCAACCAACCAGCCAACCAACCAACCAACCAACCAACCAAC
>VSDK01001538.1:0-23682 GCA_009767595.1 Symbiodinium kawagutii
ACAGGACATCCTTAATCAGCCCCGCCTCATCCTTGTCAAATGGTCACACAGCAAGAAAAGGAATCAAGATAAATACCTCTGCAGGCAAATATCTTTTGACCATTGCATGAGCAGCTGAGAGCGGAGACGAGAACTCTCACCGGCTAGTACAACTCATCACTAGTCACGTCCAGCAGCTCCACCACTTCCCTACGGCAACACCAGAGGTGTGGCCGGATAAATACCTCTGCAGGCAAATATCTTTTGACCATTGCATGAGCAGCTGAGAGCGGAGACGAGAACTCTCACCGGCTAGTACAACTCATCACTAGTCACGTCCAGCAGCTCCACCACTTCCCTACGGCAACACCAGAGGTGTGGCCGGCCAGCACTAATTAGCACCCACCAGCGAGTCACCACCAGGAGTACTTGCCAAACCCAATTGCGCTTTCATTCAGAGGCGCCATCACAGAAGACGAGCCATGGCATCGGCCGCGCGTGCAGGAATACTTCTGTAAGCAAACCTGCTGCCCACCCCGCCCCGGGATAGCCATTTAGGCTAGGTGAAACGGCTGCGGTAGTCTGCCCTAAGGCAGATTAATCCATGCTCGATCTAGCGCTACTGGAGGCAGCAGAAGATCGGCCACTAGCTTGCTGACGCCGTGGTTGCCAAGTCCACGGGCAACACTCCTGCCTGGCCATGTATGGGTTATTCCTCAGGTCACCAATCCTAAACCAAGCGTCATGGATGGCATTTCTGCTCTTCTGGGAGATGGTGGGAAACCATTCCCGGTGAAAAACATTATTGCCTTTCCCCATGGGCGTCCAACTTGGCCTATCAAAGGCTTGCAGGACCGGCCTCGGCTCAGCCATCACACCATCTGGGGCGAAGAGAGTCTCCAGATTCGAGCTCAGCGCGGCTTCGCATTGCAGGCCATCGAAGAGGTAATCCCCAAACCTTGCTAGCAGGTCCGTGGGAGTATCAGTACCTTGAGCAGCTCCGATGGACATCAATTTGCCCGGAGTCACAGACATTAAATCCCAATTACTAGGCACGTGATTTTCAATGCAATCATGTTCCAGAGGAGTGTCACCAGACACCACCGGGTCACGAGTTGGCACCCGTACTTCCACATGCATAGTAGTAGGGCTAAGTCTGCAGGAGAGAAGCTCAACTGTTTTGCTGGCTAAAAGACCAGTGCCCACTAACCTGCGAGTGAGAGGAAAACGTATGCCACTTTCAACCTGTGGCAAGATGGCAGGAACAAATGCTTTGCCTTGTTCGATAAACAGCACACTGCACGGGTCTATTTCATGGGGATACGTCTTGACAACAATCCCCTTGGGGGAGAATTCCGCTTCCTGCCATGATCCTATAAACTTATGCTTTTTGGCATTGGAAAGAACCAAGTCAAGGAAAGCGATGGGGAAATAAATCTTGGTGTTCCGGAACGGCAGATTACCTTTGGTGATGACCGACTCCACATCATGCAGCATGACGAAGGAAAGCATAGTGGACGCATCCCTACTTTGTGGAGCTATGACCATGCCCCTGTCGGTTTGCCTGAGGGCCTGTACTGACAATCAGGCTCTTGTACCAAAACAACGGGTCCTCAAACAACTCCCACTCCTTGAACTGTGGCACGAAGCCAATCGAGCGGATTCCTGCGAAAAGTGAAGCAATAAACTTGGCAGTCGGAAGAAGGCTATCACTCAAACCTGCAATGACATCTTCCTTCTGCAGGACCGCACTGGGGTCGCTCAGGCGCCTTTCTAGTGAACTAGAGACAACCATATATATATATATATACATTGCAATATACATACTCATGACCATGCACACAAAAGTTGATGTATGCATGTTCACAGCTTTGATTCATATCCGGCGCATCCTCCTCCTTGTTCCCATCCTTTTTTTTGCAGCATACGCCATGCTGTTCAGGAGCGAGGCTAGATGAAGTGACCTCAGCCAACAAACAAACATAAACAGGAATCCAGAACACAAGCGTACATATTTTACACATGTCTAAATATTGAAATAGACCTATATATATATACATATATATATATATATGGTTTGATGAATGTATAGCTTGCCACCTGGTGCCCCGGGGAAAGGTCCCAGCTTACAACGGCTGTCTATATAGATCAGAATATACATTGATGTAGCCATTTTTTTTTGGGGAGGGGGGGCAAGATCAGCACCACTGGTTCCAAAAGAGATGGCCCACATGCATGTTTGACCCAAATTTTCTATCTGTGACATTTGGGTATGTTTGAACAGGTTCGTATGTAAGAAACTGGTCCCAGAGATAGGCTCCTGCCCCGATGACAGCAAACATATTAATCATAGATAAATGTATATACATATTTTGCTTATTGGATGGCAAAAAACATACTCAATAAACTGACTACTTGGAATTGTCTTAATGTATACAGTATATAATTGTCATATATATAATCCATATATATATATATGTATATATTCTATATATAGATGGTTCATACATGTTCCTCAATTAAATATTGGGAAAAAGAAAAAATGTTATACACGCATGTATTCCAGGTGTATCGCCATGCAACCTCGTTTTCTGCCTACTCTTTATTTCTCTGTGCTACGGTGTCTCTTTGTTCTGCGGTGTTCATCATCACCCTGTCTCGGTTGATTCGCGTTATATTTGTTTATATACATATATATATATATATATATGTATCCTTTTTGAGTCAGAAGTATACAGAAATATTCCTAGATATATTGATATACACACATGTATATATGTTTATACATCGAAATTATCTATACACATATTTACAACCACGGTTTCCAAAAGGGATGTAAAGACATCACATCATGGGCAGATCGTAGCAACTGGGCTCCCACACACAAGCATGTCCACGTTCGACCTGAGAATTCAGGACGACACGTTATAAACTTGGCGTTGCAGCCCACCACAGAGGAGCACATAGATAAATTTAAAAACATGTATTTATAAAGCTAGACATGCCACGGTGCCACAATGGAAATATCATGAAAAACACAAATCTATACAATACATACCGACATACATACATATAGATACATACATACATACATACATACATACATACATACATACATACATACATACATACATACATACATACATACATACATATTGAATCGGTTCTGCTCCCACGGCATCTGTATGTGGCCAGCGGTCAGCCGAGAGGTTTTTCCCGTCAAGCACGTCACACTGAACCCACTGCACAATGTGCAACGATCATTGAATCTGCTTTCGGACATCGCACCAATGCTATGTGTGATGCACAAATCCCAAACGAAAATGTGGGCAACGTATTTGCCCTGCGACATCGCACGCAGGCTATATGCGATCCGCAAACCTCACAACGAATTTCTGGCAAATGTGAGCAGCCTCTATATAATATGCTTGGACTTTTTACAAACAAATATATATATATATCTATATATCTATATATATACATATATATATATATTGAAACGAGATGCTGTTGTGGCAAATGCATATATATATATGTATATTTATTTAAATATAAATATAAATATGAGCTAGTATGTATGCTACCAAAAGCATTTTGTCTATGTGTATGGAAATATAGGCTGCACAATGCCACTTACGAATTGTTCTGTTCCAGTCTCAGGCGGTCCAATGTCTTCTGCGCAAACTTGTCTTTGTGTCCCTTGCAGTAGTACTCCAACGCAAGAATCAGGACCTGGTACAGGGATAGACTTAGATACCATTTATCAACAAATAATATATTCTATATTATATATAGACACACACATAAACACACACATATGAATATTTCAACAAATAATAAAAATAGGCGTGTGTTTGCATGCTTATGCATTTTTTCTGAATATATATATATATATATATATATATGTAAATATACATGCATATATTTATAAATATAAATATATTTAAATATTTTGTTTGTATATAATATGTATTTATTTGAATCCATATGTTGTATATAAATATCTATGTATATTGATATTTGCTATTTGTGGATTAAATGATATGCAAAACAACATTCTACCACTGCCTCCACCAGAGCGTCTCGTGCAGAGCGACCGGTCTTGCCACCCCAAGATCGACCAAATCGCTCCGAACCCAGACATTGGCAACGCCACTGTCGTCCTAGTGATGTGAGAAAGACTGTATATATATATATATATATATGTGTGTTCGTTTATATTCAAATATATTTATATATATATATAAATAAATATATATTTAAGAAAACATGACCTGTATATATATATATGTATATATAATATGTTTAAATCAATATCTATATATAAATATATATCTATACGACTGAAGGTCCTGATGGATGCACTGCCAAAACGCACCCTGGGGGTCTGGTGGTGAGGCCCTTGGATTCCAAATAGATGTACTCCTCGCGCTCGCGGAGCTGTCGCCATCTGACACCCTTCGCAACGTCACCTCCTTCATCGGGCTCCGCATTGGAGTCCGTACCGTTGTCCTCATCGGAATACGCATTGGATTCCCGATCCCAGATCCATGCATCTGGATCTTCCTGAATCAGTTCATCACTGCTCGAGACATCAGGCTCCAATTCAAAGCTCGAAGGCACAGTATCCAGCAAGTCATCACCTCCGTAATGTGCAAAGAAAATGTATGTCACATATACCCTCTGTCTCTCTATCTATATATATATATAGATACATTGATAAAAATTAATACCATATAAATAATATATAGAAAAAATGTATAATCATAAATAAACGTAATGCAATTCATCCACATACACATCCAACCAAACACACCAATATATATATATGTACCTACATATATATTTATATAACAAACATATTTGGGTGCGTATCCGCATCTACATATTTGTGAATATTCAAATGCAAATATATATATATATATCTATAAACGAATGTGATTAAACCTATATATGTATATATATATACCGATATATATATATATACAACTTATATACACGTACGACATCCGCCTGGAACTGAGAGTAAAACAGGTGGAAGGTCTCCTGCTGCTGGGATTCCTTCTAGGATCTTCAGTTGATGAGGCTCGTTGCTACCGCTTTGCAGCGTGAGCTTCGAAGGATCCTCATTGAAGACCAAGGTGATCACCAGAAGTTGATCCTTCTTCTGCTTCAGGCAGCGGAGAGAAGAACCCACGACTTGCTGACAAGTTGAGTGATTCAGAATCAATCGCTCCTTGCATGTGTCATGCAAGATTTGTGAATACATAAATATACGTAAAAAAACAACATTAAAAAAAAATATATATATATGTACATATATACATGCATAATATCAATTTGTACAAACAACATATCGCAAAAATAAATGAATAAATAGCTATATTTCAATAAATACACACTGTCACTAAAAACACCAAACTCCTGGCTATATGTATTTCAATATTTTATGTTTCGTATATATATATATATATTTACATACATACTGATTTGTATATGCAAATATGTAAATGTATGTTTAAATAAATATATTTAAATATAAAAATCAAATATACTCATATATGCACATTTATATATAAATATAATTATATATATATATATATATATTCATTCATTTACATGCGATTTCACTGGAACCCTGTCCTGCGATTCATCGGTCAAGAAGGACTCATACCTTGCTTGTTTCTGTTTCGCAAACTTAAACTTCCCAGTGTTTTGGTAGTGATTTGCCAGTTCCTGCCGCCACTTCTTATGCTCTCCCAGCCACTTGGAAATAGACTTGGTGATAGGGAGTTGCATCCATTGCGGCAGGGGCTTGAGGTCCTCCCCCACCTCAATACACCAAGTTCTGAGGACTTCGCCTTGTAAATGGCATGCCTTGACACTGTCGTGGAACACCTTGGCCTCTTCATCCGTGGGGTCATCCGCAAGCCTCTCTAGGCGAAAAAGCTTTTGGATCTCTCCTGGGGATTTTGCCATATGCTTTGCAAGAGCGTCCAAAGCGTCCGCACCAGCACCAAACAACCAGGTTGCCAAGTTTTCCTTTGAGACCAGGCCTCTGCTCAACCATCAATGATGTAAAAGCTTTCCACCTTTGTAGTTCGTGAGAGTCCGCAATGCCCATATGTCTGCTCGAATGCTGCTTTCCATTGATAGCCTCAAGCTCAAACGAAAAATGAATATATATATATATATATTATATATATGTGTGTGTGTGTAAATCTAAAACTATATATATATATCATTCGAATATGTATAAAAATAAATCAAAAATCAATATATATATATATATATATCAGACTGATCGATCTCTGGCATGAATTTTCTATCTGTGAATTCTGGTTAGGTTTGAACAATGCGAGTACATCAATAGACAAAATAATCTTCTATATGGATATAATCTGTGTATATCCAAATGAAATTGTGTTTATATACATTGCCAAGAAACCGATATATAGTTACATTTGAAATATGTACATATGTATATATTGACATGAATATTTACGGTGTATATATATATATATAGATATTATGTTTTTGCTACCGCAGGCAACATGTATACGTCTACATATCTATGCGCCAATGTGTGTACCTGTAAACAAAGAAGCAGTAGATCGGTTTTACGAAGCCGCGGAACGAAAACCTGGCATTGTTGTCGATCCCAATGTCCAGATCTCCAAGTGCATTGCGCAAATTGAGGCAACAACCCTGCTTCACGTGCAATCTCAGCCAGATTTTCCTGATGGCATGAAACCATTGATGCCACCCATCCTGAATAGCGCAGTTTGGCGGGAAGAGATTTGTGTTATCTATATATATACATGAAAACATCTGTGTGCATCAAAAATCAATATTTATATAAATATATATACACACACATATAGAATAGATAATTCACATATATAGATATTTTGATAAACATATCTATATATATATATGTATAAATATATTTAAATAAACCCTTACAGTATATATATATATATACATATATATGTATAAAATGTCCATGCACACGCATCTGTGCATAATCAATAAATATATATATATTTAAATTTACAAGCATGTATGTTTACAAATATTTTAAACATATGCAAACATATGTGCACACATACATGCATACATAAGTGCACACATACATGCATACATAAGTGCATGCATACATACATACATACATACATACATACATACATACATACATACATACATACACACATACATACATATATACATTACATTACATTACATTACATTACATTACAATACGTTACATTACGTTACATTACATTACATTAAATACATTATATACATTAGATTACATCGCATTGCATTACATACATATATACATACATACATACATACATACATACATACATACATACATACATAGTCGAGATTCGTTTGGCCCTCCGGCCGCTCCAAAACCTGCTGGAACGCATATGTACTCGTCCGAAGATCCATGGAGAATGATCGCGTTGTTGCGCTTCTCCCAATCCTTGCGAACCAACTCGAATTTGTACGAAGAATGTACTGTCGCCTTGTCACAAATTACCAAGGCCCTCCCGTTCTCCGCAGTCAAGCCGAGCCGAACTCTTCGCTTCCGAATTTCTGTCTCCAGGAACTGAAGATAGAGCGGTAGGGTGTCTGCATCCCAGATGTGGGAGCGGTTGGTAGCGTAGTGTATCAGAACTCGGTCTCTGTACTCCTCATTCAAAGCGTTGATACTAGCTTGGGTAATGGAGCCCTCCCGGACGGTAATGAAAGCGGATCCCATCGTCCCATCACACCAAGAAAGAGTGGTTGTTGTCCGTGGTAAGCGCCATGACTCAATGGGAGAAACGGTTGCCTGGGCATTGAGGACGGGCCGCTTCGGAATGTAGGCATTCGCCAAGTTCTCTTCCTTCCGCAACGTTTGAAGCGTATACATTTGCAAATATCAGATATATATGTATATATAAATAAAAAATATGTGAATATAACTATATACATATATCTATATATCTATTTATTTGAAAAACAAATGCACACATATATACATACATTATATATATATATTCATATATACACATGTTGCTTCTGTATACACTTGAGTGTTCCTGGATATACAACAAACATTGAAATACATATCAAATATATCTATATATGTATACATTAAGAAAATGTTAGCTGTAAATAAAAAAGAAAAATATAAATATATATATATATGTATATATAATGTATTCCTACGTGTTGGTCGTTGGTCGTTGATTTATACCCATACATGTTTTTACATATAAATTACATATATATATATACATATCAATATTGATGTATGTATATACATCCTGTAATAACTAAATATGTATTTGATTTTAAATCACGCAAACAATGTGTGTATATACAAAATATGATATATATATATATATGGATCTGTTCATGGAATGCTTTTTTTTCAACTATAAGTCCTTCAAGTTGTGGGCCTTGAGGATGCTGGAAACCACGCCAGATACATTCGGAAGGTCCTTCTTGCGTGGGTCGTCCTTGGACTTCCACAGGACTTTCGTTCGATGCTCGAACAATGTCGTCCAGACCTGATCAAAGTTACAGATCATTCGTGGGTGAATGTTGTGCGTGCGCTGGGACTCTTCTACCCACCTGCGGAATGCGCACATTTCCGGATGATCATAGTCGAGGTGTTTGCCCGGTTTGGCGTTGCTCGCTAGACGAATGCCCACTCGCCTGCAAAGGCGGCTGGCCTGCATCTGCATGGCCTTGCCATTCCTACTCAGCTCCTCAATAGGCTCCATGCCCTGGAGCACGACGTCAACCGCCTTTCATAGGGTTACATGGGGACAATGCATATGCATACCAATACAATAAGTAAATATGTTTGTAAACATTTGTAAAATAGATATAAATATAAATATAAATATACATATATATATATATATATTTATATATAAATATATATATAGGGGTAGATATCATATATATATATATGTATATCTACATATATATAAATATTTCTAAATAGATAGTGGTATGTATGCATAGAATACAAAATGTATACATTTGAAATAAATCTGAAATATACATATATAATCATATTTCAAAATCAATTTCAATATATAAGCGCATACGTGTATGTACTGCTTCGCCCAGCCTTGCGATCCTGGATGGACTCAGTTGCGCTCTTAACCAACGATTTGATCGATTCCAATTCCTTGTTCCATAGCGTAACCAAATCATGTATCAAGTTCGCAGCCGCCATGTAGTCGACTTCCTCACCCGCTTGTATATGGTTCATCATCACCTCTTCGAAGACGAACGCCAGCTGGGTGGGAATGGTTCTCACTGATTCTGACTTGTAGCGGCCACCAACATGAATCCGCACCTGCAGTGAATGGCGGAAACTCGATGCAACATGACCAAATATACCATGTATATATATATATATTATATATATACATGGCTTATTTATAGGTTCATATTATATATATACATATATATTGTATTTCTATTTTTGTAAATATACAAAATATATATACGTCATCAAATGTATATGCTGAGATGTATATATATATATATAAACCGAAATAAATATATATATATATATATAGAGGTATCTATTTATTTATTTAAATACCTATATTATGCATAAACTTTAATTGTTTATCCGCATGCAAATGTATAGGACATTATCTATATACATGTATATATGTGTTTACATATATGTACATACAAAGATACGTATATATATATATATAGATTTCAAAATATATATATATATATATATACAAACATATACATACATACAAATGATGATGAGCATATCTATATATATACATACATAAAAACGTACAACTACAAAACCCATCCATATATACATATATGAATATGTCAATGTGTTTTTTCAGGTTTAAAATGTATGTATATATATATTTATATATGTAATCATTCACCTGCAACTGTTTTTAAATACGCATGACTATATATATATGTGTGTGTGTGTATTTATTTTTTTTTACATAAATGTATTTATTTATTTATAGTGTATGTGTTTTATTTTCTATCTGTGAGATTTGGGTGGTTGTGAAGATTGTCAGTCAATGGACAAAATTTGATATATATATATATATATGTTTTATATACAAATACATGTGTATATACATATTATAGTGGTATGTTTTATATACAAATACATGTGTGTGAATATAAATATGCAAATATATATATATACATGCAAAACCCTGTCCAAGCGGCCTCGTGGCCCAATTCTTTACGGATGGCATTGGGAACTTCTTTGAACGTCTCTGCAAGTCTGGGAAATTGCTCAGCAAATAGGTCCCACTTCTGGTTGATTCGGGAGCGGGGCCACTTGCTTGCACTCAGACACCCTGGGTATAGCCAACCTTTGTATGTGCCTTCCTTGATCAACCTCGTCTCTGGGTTTTTCACACCTTGGCTTCTCAGATCTTCAGCATGCTTGAGAATCATGAGCTTTTTCATCACGGTGGCGACAGTTGATTTGTTGCCGAGAGCGGTCTTTTGAATGGTCTTGGAAACATTTTTGCTTCCTGCAGGTCTTCCTCTTCCTCTCTTCTTCGTGGTGTCCGCTCCCTGAATCAGCGCGCAAATCTTGGCTTCCACATGTCCTGCACGTCCTGCTGGTTGATGATCTGCCAACGGCTGATCCTCGAACGGCTGATCCTGCAAAGGCTGATCCTCCAATGGCTGATCATCCAATGGCTGATCTTCCAACGACTGATCTTCCATCGGTTCTGGCAATCTCTCCAGTGAATTTCTGGGTCGGAGCTTGCCTGTATACCGCCTTTTGACCACGTGTCCAGGAACTGGAGCCATCTCGCCGTGCATGCCAACTGAATGGCACAAAGCAGCAATGAGTTTCGCTTGACACACCGTGCTGGAGAAACTGTTTCCTGGATCAAGGTTTGCAAAGCAAACATATAATGTATATATAAATTTACAAAGTATTCAAAAAATGATATATCTATACATATGCTACATATATATACATCTAAAAAGCTTGTTGTAAAGATATTTACGTATTTGAAAAATAAGAATCTATATACACATGAGTTTACAATTCAATATGAAACATATCTACATATATATATATATATACATTATGTTTAATATATCTGTATATGTATATATATATATATATATATCTATTATATATGTTTAATTTATATATATATATATATATAAATATATACTGTATAAATCTGTAAAAATAAATATACATAGATGATATATATATATATATATACATATACACCATTCCCAAACCCACGCCTGCCAAGTCTTGCGCCAGCTTTGGATTGTCTTCGATGAAAGAAGATACGGTGGTCGCCTGGGGAAAATCGTCAGGAAACAGTCCCTGACATGTCCACATTTCCTTGGGCGTCAGGAATCGTTTCAATTTCAAGGAGTAAATGTTGTGCGTGGGTCGCACGCACGTGGCCACTCCCACAGCAGACTCCGGATGTCGCCCCGCAGATGTGCTGCAGTCCATGAACACCTCCTCCCACATATCCCCCACCAGCTTGGCCTGCATTACTGCAACTTCCATCTGATGCTTGTTGGTAGCTGTCTTCAATTCCACTTCAGGCAAACCGGGCTCAAAGCACAAATGCCAAGGGAACTTGGCGGTGGAGGCCATAGCCAGCATGCTATTCTTGACATCTTTGCTGAATGTAGGCGACATGCGAACTGTTGCCAATTGTGCAACCCCCCAAATCCTGTTCCTGCGTTGTCGCAACAAATACGACTGTGTATCAACTCGGTCCCATTCGAAGGAATACCCAAGTCCCTGAAGGTCCCGAGTGATCACCTAGCAAGGTTTCCAAAACAATGTATATATATATATATATATACACACTTATAATATGTATATACATAAACATAAATGCACAATTTAAGTATGTATAAATATATATAAATTATCTATATGTTTACAATTACATACCACAATATACATCCTTAGAACAATATATATATATATACGCATTATATAATGTAAACAAAAATATGTCTATATACATGTATGTATGTATATATACTGAAACATACTTAAATATTTATATTGCATTTTCAAAATATGGGCATGCACAATGGCAAGTTACACATGTATGTATATATATGTATATAAATAATTTTACATACATGTATATATATGTATATATGTTGATATAAAAACACACATGCATATATATATATATATATGTATATACATATATACAAATATGATTACACATATACATGTAAACATATATATACATTTCAATTTATTTATACCTATTTCCATGAGGAGACACGCGCACACCGGTGAAATGTAAACATACATATACATAAAAACTATATATATATAAAGGTATTTCCACATTCAAATCAATTCCCCATATACAAATACGTGCAAACTATATTCACATATATATATATACATATATCATGCATATGTTTAGTTTTATTCAACCCAATGAATATGTTTATATAGAGATATATGCAAATGAATGTATTAATATGTATATATATATATATAAATATACATGCTCATGCACACAAAGGTACCCTGGTTGTGTCTCCGCACCGAACCTCCACCAAAGGTGGCCACACTGTACCGTTCATATCCTTGTTGTGCTCTGCAACGCCAATTGTGTTCTCAAAAAACGCAAGAATGGGAGTGCTCGCTTTGATTGCTCCAAGAAAGCCAGATTGGTAGGTCTCACCGCTGCATCCAAGCCCGGTATCATAGCAGTTGGCGTAGGCTTTCCTTAGCACGTTTTTTCTTTCTTCGTGTTCATTCATACCTACACCGGGTAGAATGACAGTTTCTCATATATATATATAGATATATATATATATATCTATATTTCAAGATTACAAAAAACAAACGTATACTTATATAATATGTAAACATACATATATAATTTGCATATACAAGTGTACAAATATGAAACAATATATGTAAATATTGCGTATTAAATACATATATAGTAAATTGTATATAGTGCTCATACATTTGCGTGCAACTATTTCTTTATATATATATATATACAATTCAATTCTGGTTTATACAAATGATATTCACTGGAAACTATATATATATGCGCTTTATTTTTCTATCTGTGAACTTTGGTTGGATTCGAACACTGTCGGTGGTTGGACCGAATCCTACATATGAAAATATTACAGACATTAAATTAAGGTTATCTCTATATACATATCATTCTGTTTTTGCACATATCGTCCGTTTTACGTATGTATGTATGTAAATATCTAGATGTATGTAAATATAAATATGTATCAACACAAAAAACTTCAATATATATTTATATATACATACTGATATACATGCATGCATACATACATGCATACATAGATACATACATAGATACATAGATACATAGATAGATAGATGGATAGATAGATAGATAGATAGATAGATACATAGATAGATAGATACATAGATAGATACATAGATAGATAGATCGATAGATAGATACATACATACATACATGCATGCATACATCCATGCATGCATACATGCATACATACATACATACATACATACATACATACATACATACATACATCGGGTCTTCGATTTGGCGTCTCCTGCAAAATCATTGAATCACATACCATGTCCACTGACGAACTATGTCCAAGATTCCGTGTTGTGTTCATCTTGGACACACTCTTGCACGAAGGTCCAGAAAAGAACCAATCTACTTGCTGGTGAGTGCTGCACAGCTTGTTGCACTTGATGCAATAGCCTTCTGCAGAGTTGAACACATTGACGTCCGTCCACACGTGCTGCGGAGAATCTGGACCGTCGCCGTGAGCTTTTTGAAGGAAATCCAATTTGGCTTTGTCTTTCTCCACAGCGAATACATGGCAAACTCCAATTTCAACCTGGTTCTGGATCCGGTTATGTATGTGATTGCTTCTGAATGGATACATGACTTGTGAATTTATGTATGGCTTTGGTTGGAAAAAACAAAAATATGTATACAAATATAAATATATATATATATAGATAAATATATATACATATATTATTATATTCACTTTTATATATACATACGTACATATATATATATACACACATATTCACTTGCAAAACTATTTCCAGCGTTCATGGATGTATCAAACTTCTTGATGTATATATATATATATAGATTTAATATATAGATAGTGTGACTGATATATATATATATGTATATATATCTATATGTATGGTGTGACTGATATATACATATTATATATATATATATACATGAAGACATATATATTATATATATATATATAGATGCATAAATAATATCTATATATAATATGTGTCCAAGCAGCATCAAAATGGGCGCAGATCCATGCAAGAGTCTTGCGCACAGCGACAACACAAATGTCGGTGCCACTGCAGGTACTGCCGATCCGCACTGTTCGGCCATTCCAGGCACGTGCAAACTTCGAAAGTCCTTCCAGGTCTTCATTGGATAACCTTTGCGCAAACCAGCCTGCAGTGGATTGCAGATCCATACTGGGAAGCTTCGTGTCTTGGAACACACTGAGTTGGTCCCTGCTGACGGTAAAGCTAAACCCCCGATGTGATCCAGCTAGGCAAAGCGGCTCCGTCAAGAGTTGAAATTCTACAAACACCCATTCGTAAAGCGCACGAACATCATCACTTCTCAAGCCGGAGATCCATTCTGTCTTGTACTGCTTGGGCACATGGTGCAAGGTCTCTCTGCGCAACACATCTGTCTTTGCGATTTGTGCGATGCTTTCACACCTGAGACGACAGCACAGTATCTATATATATACATATATACACAGATTTTTGATATTCATGGCATGCGGCAGCAATTGTATACACATATATACAAAATATAAAAATAAATATATCAATCTATGGACATCCTTTATATATGGAGATAATGGGTTGTTATTATATAATCATAACTATATATATAAATATTTACAAATGTAAGTATTGTCCAAAATATGTAAATATATATAAATATATATATTGATATATATACATCTATTGTGAATAAACAATCAATATATATAATATATATATATATATAATAAACCGGTAAATATGCGAATTGACTGATTGTTTAGAACAGTGCTCACCTTGCTTGCGCGATGATCTTGCCGTTGACACTGCCGCGCTCACAAATCAGAATGGATCGTTTGAGTGCTTCAGACGACCGTCTTTGAAACACCCATCCAAACTTTGCAACGCCTTGCTTGGTGCGGACCATGTCTTTGATGATGGGCAAGGCCAACCTCAGAACCAGGAACCGTTCTGGTTCTGGATCTCGATCGTTGCCATTCATCTGCAAGTCAATATCCTGCCTCATCTGCAAGTCAATATCCTGCCTCTTGTCATCATCGGTTTGTCCGTGATCCCCACCGTTCTGTTCATCATTGCCTTGGTCACACCGACCTGGTACACAAGGACCATGGATGGCTGCCAAGTGGTTGATGTTGAATGTCAGGATGTTGGAATGTGGAGGATGTGTGCTTTGCGCTTCATTTTGCCGTGGTTGGGTGAGGACGTTGGAATGTGGGTGATGTGGTGTCTGCTCTGTTTGTGGTGGTGTGATCTTGAAGAACTTGTTGATGTCAGCTTGAGTGAAGCTGAGTTTGTTGTTGGGGTTTGGTGGGGGGGGTGGGAGTTGTGTGGCAGTGGCAGCTCGAGGCAGGAAGAACTTGTCGATGTCCGACTGATTGAAACTGAGTTTGTTGTTGGGGTTTGGTGGGGGGGGTGGGAGTGGTGTGTCAGTGGCAGCTCGAGGCAGGAAGAACTTGTCGATGTCCGACTGATTGAAACTGAGTTTGGCCCTTTTGGGTGGGGCAAACACCGTGTCAATCAGTGGATTTTCACAAGGCATGACCGCATCCGGGACATCGGCGGGGGGCCCGATGTGGAAATTGACTGGGCTTGCTGGGCGGAGCAAAGTGAAGTGCCCCGTCTCATAGTACATGTGGACATGCGGTGTCCGGTGGCTGTCCGTGCCACGGAACACGCTGACTGGGCTTGCTGGGCGGAGCAAAGTGAAGTGCCCCGTCTCATAGTACATGTGGACATGCGGTGTCCGGTGGCTGTCCGTGCCACGGAACACGCTGTCCTGTACCATCTCGGGCGCTGCCATCTTCAGCAGTCCCAACACCTTCAAACATTGTGAACATGCAAATGCGATATATTTGTATATGCATCTGTGTATATTTATATATATATATATCTATATATATATATGTATCTATATACTTATTGAAACACTATTTATATATATATATAAACATAGGTATATATATATACCATGTTCAGTCGCACATCATATGTTCAAACATACATGTGTTTGAAAATGCATACATACAAAACTACAAATATACATGCTATATACGAAAAATATGTTTATATAAATATTTTTTATATTCATTTTTTTTTGTGAAGATATATGTGGGATACATGACACACGAATCATAGATGTGTATATCTCAAAAAACATTTCTTGTGGTTTCAATGTAAAGAAATATATAAATATTTACATGATATATACGAAATATTTGATGCACAAACCTGCCTTCTCGTCATTTGAGACATTGATCCGGATGTTCATTCCAAAGGCTTTTGCGATCCAATGCACATCTAGGAGCTCGACAAAATCTGTTGTAAAAATCTCTTGGACACGTGCTGGATTGACATTCAATGCCTCTGCCTTCGACAATGCTAAATCTCGGATAACACAGGCCTGATCCTTGTCTTCCGCCACATGACGCCGGTTGACAGCGTACCCAGTCTTCTTGCGGGGAATGAGATTCCACCGATCTGGGTCCAACACTGCATTCAGGCAATGCCAAAAGCAGCACCTGCGTACCATGCGTGGGTGGTTGGAAATACACATATTATAGAAATGTGTGTACGCGTATATAAAACATGTGCGGTCAGAAATGACGTAAATAACCAAAACTCACAGATAGAAAAAAAACAATATACACATACATAATATATTCATATATTTATGTATATGTAGGATATATACATTTAGACAAGGCTCCCATCGGGTGGCATTGGAAAATGTTTGAAGACGTTCGAAGCTTTGCGTTTGACGTCGATGGTGTCACAAAGCTCAATCATGTTCTTCACGATCAGTTCGACCCTGTAGCAATCAGTATTTGAGTTCATGTCGGCCAGGAAGAACTCGTGATATGTTGTATTTCTCTTTCGGTTTTTGATTGATTCTGAAACACGGATGTATGTTCCGTCCTTCAGCTCGAACCACTGAGCTGATGTGTCATTGATGACGATGACCAGTGGTGACTTTGGATCCACAAGATCCTGAAGGGTCCGGTTGTAAAGAACGTGGCCCATAACCTCCAACTCTCGGTCCTCCCACCGCTTCCAAAGGGTTGGGTGGTCGGCCAAGTTGACACTGTCGTGGCAGACCTCTATGATGTGACCATCTCTCCCGGCCATCAATCCCTGGCCTTGAAATCCAGACTTTTTGTACAAGGCTGCCATCATGCCTTTCAATAAGCCACCGTACAAGCCCAGGTTGGACTTGGCCATGCATGGTCCAACCTGAGGCTCAGCAGTAGAGAACACCGTTGACGTGATGTCAGTACCTACTGCGGGGTCCGTGGAGGCCAGGATCGTACTCATTGGCGCCGACGATTCTTGGATCTCCTGCATGAGGGTGTTGTGCTGTACCTTCTCAGCAATGGCCTCCTTCACCTTTTCGGACGCAGATGCCAACTCTGGGTCCTGCCGACATATTGCAATATATAAATCTAAATATAAATATATATATATATATATATCGAAAGAAATATGTATATATGTATATATACACTAAGTGTAAATATATAAATATAAATAAATATATATATATATATATATTTAGACATTCAAAAAAGATCAAACATCCTGTCCTTCGTCACAAGCTTCATACTCTTCACCTCAAAACGGACCCTCACAGAGGATGCAAAGAGTATAAACATATATGCATGAAGATCCTAGCACATGCAAGGATGAAAACACATAACACCATCAAATATATATATATATATACGTATGCATATATGCATATATAAATACATGTGTGTGTATTTGCATATATATGCATATACTTATGAAAACATCTTTACAACTAAGACAACTATTTATACAAGTAATTTTGCAAAACACCACATATAAGAATATATATATATATATACATCTATATACAGGTATCTATATATATAATACGCAGCACTCACAGTCCCAGGAACCCATTCCAACGCGGAGAGCAATGTTGGAAACGAGTTCTGCACAAGCGACCCCTTGGCTTCTTGGAAGCTTGCTGCGAAACAACCATCTTGAAAGCTCATGCAGAATTTAGGCAAAAGCGCTGCATCATCAAGGTGCTTCTTCATCACAATCCGTAAAATGTCCTTCTCCATGATGGGAGACTTCTCGCCCACCGATGCATAAAGCAACATGTTCTCCTGCGGGACATGATGTGGACATTTACACATACACATAGATGTATATATATATATATATGTATTTATCATATATACATGTAAATATAAATATAAATATATGTACATGGACGTCGAGGTGTTCATGGTGTTCTTATATTTACATATATATATATATATATACAGTAAATGCATTTATCTATATATGTATGTCAGTATAATCAGAAATATTATATATATATATATATTTATATTTATGTATATATACAAATATACAAAAATAAATATATATATATATATATTTGGAATCCAACGAGTGACGAACGCAGAACTCCTGTAGCTTCGTTGATTTCCACATGCTGTCCGTCGTGGCCACGGTGCCCCCCTGGCGTCGCAACTCCTTCTTCTTTTGCTTCAGGTCTGTGAAGTCGCGCATGACAGACTTCAGACAGAAATCGAAAGCATTTGCTGCCTAGCGTTGTGGCACAGCTTTCATTGCAACAGAATCCACAGTATATGTCTAAACACACACACGCACGCATATGTATATATATATATATGTTTTTAAATATATTATACAAACAATTATTGACATATATGTATATATAACAAAAAATAAATATATATAAATATATATATACTATATATATATACCTGCAATATAAATATGTATATATATATGTATACAGATAGATAGATATGCATGTTGTGCTCGCCTGAGTAGCAATCGTCTCGTTGCCAAAAGCTATGAATGTGAAATAGCGAGCGTGCATCGCCCCATCGATGCATACCCACACCCGCACTTTGTCGGGCAGCACAGTCACCATCTCCGTCATGACAAAATGAGACAAATACGGGAACACCAATCCGAGCTGAATACTGCTTGAGATCAAAAGCTATACATATATATATATATATAACCGGACACACCTCTCCATATCTATATATATATATGTATATGAACACCTGTAAATATATATAAGAATATATATATATATGCATATTCAAAATCCATGTGCAGATCTACCTGTATGAATGCAAATACCTGAAGTTATGAATATATATGTATATATATATATGTATATATATATATATGTATATATATATATATGTATATATCTTTAGGTAAATGAATATATATATATATATACATATTTACATATCCAACTCCATATGCAAATCTACCTGTATGAATACAAGTACCTGAAGATATAAATGTATATATATATATATTTACATATCCAACTCCATATGCAAATCTACCTGTATGAATACAAGTACCTGAAGATATAAATGCATATATATATATACATACACATACATATATATCATATGCCTGGCTATATATAATACTGTGTGTCTTCGCAGCTGTCCATGTTGTCCATGGTGCATACAAGCTGGTCAACCATCAGGGTCACTTGGCAAGGTCAGAACCAACACTGAAAGATCCCTGACAGAATCACACGTTCCAAACCACGGCTAACCATATATACTCCTGGATAATGTCTTCATTCTCAGTCAATAATTCGGTCCTGCACCACATCCCTTTTAATCCTCCAGGGCCCCGACCTAGACCGCCAAGTTCTCGAACAGTTCCTGATTGCGTTTGTCCAACCATGGACAAAGCAAACATTGGCGATGAAAGAAATTTCACGACAGTTGAGAAGGGCACACAAATGTTAACCAGCCAATAGCTTTCATTTCATTGTATTACCCCGTCTTGGGAACGCACTGGATAAAACTGTTCGTTACATAGGACCCTCCTCAAAGGTAAGTGTACATATATATTTTTACGATTATGTATATATCGAGAAAAGTTCGTTTACAAAAAGAAAACAATGCAGTGTTGCATATAGATATCAAAGGAGTTCCCCAATTAATGATGTCGCTGGATTTCATGATATATATATATATATATATCTATACATGTGCATTTTTTGCATAAAAAATAAATATATACTAAATATATAAATAAATATATATATATATACATATGTAGCATCTTTGAACGGTTGCCTAGATCAATCCTCATTTAAACATGATTGAACGTATACACAGTATTATTGATGTATACATATAACTAAATAAATATATATATATAACTTCATGGTATATCCCCCTTTCTGCGATGCAAATAAAAACATCTATATATATATTCAAAACATATATACATGTATATACAAGGGTCTGGACTTATATATTATTTATTCATAGTTTGTTTTTATTTTTGTGAAGTCAATACAGTGTTGCCGTTATTTATGTATATTGAAAGAATATGAAATAGAACATGTATATATATAAATACATGTATAACATTTATATATATATACACAAACACACATTATACATATATATATATATTTGTAATATTACAACTGTTTAACATCAATACACATATAGATATATATATATATATAGACAGACAGACAGACCGACCGACCAACAGACAGACAGACAGACAAACAAACAAACAAACAGCCAAACAAATAGATAGCTAGATATGTATTGTGTGTAAATATATACCAGAAAGACCGCAATTCCTGAGTCCTGCTACCGTCCCCCACACTGACGACTGAGTTCCCGCAGATACATTTGCGATCATCAATGTCACCTGGGCCCCGGTCAGGGTGGGGGAACTATCCCCAGGAATGATTAAAGAAGCCTTTTATTGTATATATATTTAAATCTATGTATATATATATATATGTGTATATTGATACAAATTATATAATATATATACACGGGTTCGTACATTGTTTAACGACCGAACGGTATTTATATAGATTTATATATATATATGTACATAAAAATATAAACCATATAAATGTGTGTCACGAAAAATATGTATTTAAATATGTATGTGTAAATATAGATAGATGTATATGTTGATGAAAAAGGAACGACACTATACATCAACTTTGAATGCATATCAAGGATTCTCAATAGACCACCTTGATGTGACCCCCCTGCTTGAACGATATTTATATACATACATAGTATATTTATATATATATAGTTGCAATTTCACATGCGCAAGCCCGGTATAAATGCATTGTAAATAAATAGATATATATATATATAGAAATGTAAAATTTTCTTAATAATATATATAAGTGTGAATCTGATGTGTATATATATATATAGTTATACCCTGTATGTAGATATATATATATATATATATATGCATATCTGAACATGAAAACTAGATACATATGTATATATATGTATATGTGTGTGTATATATACCCCATTTGCTGCCATCGGGGCAGGGATCAAACTTTCTGGAACAGTGCCTTACATACGCTCCCTTTTCAGACATATCCAAATCTCACAGATAGAAAATTGCATCGAACAATCAATCAATCAATCAATCACTCAACAAATATATATATATATATATATATATACATATATTTATAAAATAACTATATGTATGCATGTAAATATAGAAATATACCTTTATATCTATATATATATATATATACATGCTTAGAGACTTGCCGTCCCTCACACTGGTCGCTGAGTTCCCGCACATGTGTAGTCATCTGCGTTCGCCTGGGCCCCCGTCAGGGTGGGGGAACTATCCCAATCTATAATCGGAGGAGCCTTATATATATTGTGTATTTTCAAACACATATATATAATATATATATATATACATGTATAAAACGGCCGAACGGAATGTATGGGATATATATATATATATACAATAAATATATATATATATATTATATACATACATATGTATATATATGTATCGACGCATCGCTCTGATCATGAAGCCCATTCAACGATCTTCCGTTTCACTGAAGAATGACAAATGTTCTTGTCAACGGATCTGCTCGGGTCCACTCGTCTAAATACGGTTTGCAGCCGTTGCTGACACTCGCGTACTGGGACATCGCCCAAAATGCGGTTCAATGCCTTGGCAAAGACCGCCGACATGACCTGATTCATATCCCAATCGGCGTCACTGGTCCATTCGTCAAACACAGTCCATTCGCAAGGCGCAGCGGCCACAAACGCCACAGCAGCTACAGTCGGCACCAGGGCGTGGAAGTCCCAGAGGGTGAAGCACAAGTCCTTCGTTGTTGATTGTTCGGGACTGCATCCCTCACAGCTGTGACGTGCATGGCAGGGGCTAAATGTGCTACCAGAGTGCGGAGCTTCTTGTTCTGCCCAAACCCAAGGCCGATGATGTCCCCGCATGTTCAATCCTGCTGTTTTTTAGGAATAGGGTCGTTGGTTCGCGACCATTCCTGGACGATTTCCAACTTGCCTTTGGCCATATCAAGTTGGCACTGGATCAACCATCCAAAATCAGTTCCACAGTCTCTGTTGACCTTGTTCAGCTGGAGCACGACATAGATATGATGATGAACGGCGTGATTCGTCAGAACCTGCTAGTTACTGTTTCAGATGAATGAATACGTGTGAGATGATGCATATATAGAAAAATGCCTTGAAGAAAGGCAGGGGGTTGGGCTAATCCCCTGAATCGTTTATGATATATAAGAGCAACGGCCGAACCAACAAAAAGTTACGCTGCAACACAACAGTATATAAAGATTCAGGGGATAAGACTGCAGCAAAGTTTCACCGTGGCCAATGGTGAACTTTTGCTGCTGTCCGGGTAGGGGCCTAAATATTCACACTCATGGCATATCACATGCGCAAGCATAGTGTAAATATATTTGTATATATGTGTAATTATATATGTGTACACACGCATCTGGAATCGAAGCCCCTGTTTCGGTGTGTAACAATCGAAAAGAGAAAGAGACATATCATCACCTGTCGGCGATGTAACCATACTCAAACCAAGTGCCAGTGTGCATGTGTGGGGCCCCCCTTTTGAAACCAATGGTATTGGCCATACTCCCAAAAAGGATATTAAGATCTACATGAACAACCGCTGCTGGTTGGGGTCACACCGTTCCCAACTCCCTGGGCAGCAGCGTCAGGGGCGAGGAAAGGGGGACGACGACGATATCTTGGGATATCTTGTATTCATAGTTGGGTCCTATGGCTCCTCAAACAGTACAACAAACCGGTAAATATGGGCATCATGATGAAGAACCCCTTATATACATAATAGATATATATATATATATATATATATATGCATCCTATTGTTGCATATTTATTCATTTAAAGATATACAAATAAATGAATAAATAAATATATATTTCTATATATATGATGCACATTCTATGCATTTGAAAACAG
>VSDK01001538.1:23849-42850 GCA_009767595.1 Symbiodinium kawagutii
ACTCTATGCATATGAAAACAGAAATATATATATATATACAAATATATATATATATATATATATATATATATACGTAAATAAATCTATATACATCTAAATGTCTATATATGTACATATGCTTCAGACATGTTTTTTGTGTTTCTATAATTCCATCCCAGTCCTCCCATCCAAGTCCTCCCATCCCAGGGGCCCTGACGAACAAAGTGAAACGAAAGGAAGTGTGGCCTTTGCCGGTTGCACTCATGGTATCATTCTAGAAATGCATTTTAATGGTATCTATATAGATACAGATTTTGTTGGTCGGGACATGGTTGGGATATAATATATATATATATATATTTACTGTATAAAAAAATATACATGTATTGGTTGTTCAAGACTATACATTATGTAAATGGATGTGAAAATAAATGTAAATACATAAGTGCCATGTACATGTATGTATGTATAATAAATATAACTATATATTATAATGTTTGTGATGATCCGCGTTCAATCATTCTGGCAATACATGTATATATATATATATATATGATATAGATATCTATGTATGGACGCAAAAAAAACAATATATATATATATCCATACAAACAGCGATTTGAACTTCAACTTGCATAATAAACATATAAAAATGTATTTATGAATATATATATATATATTATTTCAAAGATATATGTGGATCTACAACCCCTTCAAATTCTGCCTTCGAAACACTCGATTCTAACGTTGAGGCCAAAATGCCTCTGCTGCTGGCACACATGCAGTAAACCTGACCCGGTGTCATCTGAATCCGTTGGTGTTTCACTCCCAACTTGGCCCGGAATGCAACGGGTGGCTAGAAAAACGAGGGCGTTGCTGTCATATATGTTCCAGTATACCCATAAATGTATACATTGACTTAAACAAGGTCGTCCATCAAAGGCTGTATGAATGTTTCACATTGTCGCATGCATTTCGGAAACAGTGTAAAAAACATTGATAAATAAATTAAATATATACATATATAAGTAAATTTACATATATATATATATTACAACTGTTTATATATATATATATCAAACAATATATATACATATATAAAGATATATATTATATATATAATATATATATATACATAAATACATATCTAGTTGTTTGCTGCTATATATATAGTCAGTCCCAGAATGAACGCAGTGACCCCCATCCTCATTGCATCAGCCATCAGCCGCTATCAGGACAACAGACATCCAAACGCACCGGCCCGGTTGAGCTTCCATACCCCGATGAGCTGATGACATTGCCTGGGTCCCCGTCAGGGTGGGGAATCTATTCCTAGTATCATTGGAGCCGTTTTATGATTGGAAAGGGACATGCATATATATATATATATATTTTTTTACATGTGCATGGATCGAACGACGAACATGTTCAGAACAGTATGCAAATACGATCTGCGTATATAAATATATATATATATATAATATATAATATGTATATATATATATATATATATATATATAATATCAAAGTCCGAGTCTGGGACTATCCATCTTTGTCCTTTGGAGCGCTCCTACACTCAATCCGCACGTACAGCGTGTCAGCCTGAACTTGGAGATAAAGATGCAAAGGCTGTTTGGAACACGCCAAATGATCTGTCCGAGCCAGGTTAACTCCCTGACCGCTTTCTGCGTGTATAGTCGCTGGGGACATCCACCCCTTTCAGACATTGATTGTGAATGTCCGGCACCTCCAGTATGGATGAGAAGCTGCTTCAAGCGACAGAGGCGCCGATTGTCGGAGCAAACCAATCCAGGTTGCTGGCGGCTGACCCTGCAAGGTCTCAAACTCTTTCATTGTGAACGCCAGCAAGCTGATGCGTATTCCCTTGAAGGACTGCAGTTCGTGGACCTTGTTCCCGTCGAATATGAAACAAAGCCGAGGGGAAGTCCTTTAGATTCTGGCGAGATCCGAAAAGCATGGCTCTCACGTCATGCCTCAGGGGACCATTGTCTGTGCATCCAAATTCGGGCTTGTTCAGCTGGAGCACGACATAGAAATGATGATGAACGGCGTGATTCGTCAGAACCTGCTAGTTACTGTTTCAGATGAATGAATACGTGTGAGATGATGTATATATATATAGAAAAAAGCCTTGAAGAAAGGCAGGGGGTTGGGCTAATCCCCTGAATCGTTTATGATATATAAGAGCAACGGCCGAACCAACAAAAAGTTACGATGCAACACAACAGTATATAAAGATTCAGGGGATAAGACTGCAGCAAAGTTTCACCGTGGCCAAGGGTGAACTTTTGCTGCTGTCCGGGTAGGGGCCTAAATATTCACACTCATGGCATATCACATGCGCAAGCATAGTGTAAATATATTTGTATATATGTGTAATTATATATGTGTACACACGCATCTGGAATCGAAGCCCCTGTTTCGGTGTGTAACAATCGAAAAGAAAAAGAGACATATCATCACCTTTCGGCGATGTAACCATACTCAAACCAAGTGCCAGTGTGCATGTGTGGGGCCCCCCTTTTGAAACCAATGGTATTGGCCATACTCCCAAAAAGGATATTAAGATCTACATGAACAACCGCTGCTGGTTGGGGTCACACCGTTCCCAACTCCCTGGGCAGCAGCGTCAGGGGCGAGGAAAGGGGGACGACGACGATATCTTGGGATATATTGTATTCATAATTGGGTCCTATGGCTCCTCAAACAGTACAACAAACCGGTAAACATGGGCGTCATGATGAAGAACCCCTTGTATACATAATATATATATATATAAATATATATGCATCCTATTGTTGCATATATATATATATATATTCATTTAAAGATATACAAATAAATAAATATATATATATATTTATAAATATATGAAGCACATTCTATGCATTTGAATACAAAACTATATATATATTTACAATTATATACATATATATATAAATCTATATACATCTAAATGTCTATATATGTACATATGCTTCAGACATGTTTGTTGTGTTTCTATAATTCCATCCCAGTCCTCCCATCCAAGTCCTCCCATCCAAGTCCTCCCATCCAAGTCCTCCCATCCCAGGGGCCCTGACGAACAAAGTGAAACGAAAGGAAGTGTGGCCTTTGCCGGTTGCACTCATGGTATCATTCTAGAAATGCATTTTAATGGTATCTATATAGATACAGATTTTGTTGGTCGGGACATGGTTGGGATATAATATATATATATATATATTTACTGTATAAAAAAATATACATGTATTGGTTGTTCAAGACTATACATTATGTAAATGGATGTGAAAATAAATGTAAATACATAAGTGCCATGTACATGTATGTATGTATAATAAATATAACTATATATTATAATGTTTGTGATGATCCGCGTTCAATCATTCTGGCAATACATGTATATATATATATATATATGATATAGATATCTATGTATGGACGCAAAAAAAACAATATATATATATATCCATACAAACAGCGATTTGAACTTCAACTTGCATAATAAACATATAAAAATGTATTTATGAATATATATATATATATTATTTCAAAGATATATGTTTATCTACAACCCCTTCAAATTCTGCCTTCGAAACACTCGATTCTAACGTTGAGGCCAAAATGCCTCTGCTGCTGGCACACATGCAGTAAACCTGACCCGGTGTCATCTGAATCCGTTGGTGTTTCACTCCCAACTTGGCCCGGAATGCAACGGGTGGCTAGAAAAACGAGGGCGTTGCTGTCATATATGTTCCAGTATACCCATAAATGTATACATTGACTTAAACAAGGTCGTCCATCAAAGGCTGTATGAATGTTTCACATTGTCGCATGCATTTCGGAAACAGTGTAAAAAACATTGATAAATAAATTAAATATATACATATATAAGTAAATTTACATATATATATATATTACAACTGTTTATATATATATATATCAAACAATATATATACATATATAAAGATATATATTATATATATAATATATATATATACATAAATACATATCTATTTGTTTGCTGCTATATATATAGTCAGTCCCAGAATGAACGCAGTGACCCCCATCCTCATTGCATCAGCCATCAGCCGCTATCAGGACAACAGACATCCAAACGCACCGGCCCGGTTGAGCTTCCATACCCCGATGAGCTGATGACATTGCCTGGGTCCCCGTCAGGGTGGGGAATCTATTCCTAGTATCATTGGAGCCGTTTTATGATTGGAAAGGGACATGCATATATATATATATATATTTTTTTACATGTGCATGGATCGAACGACGAACATGTTCAGAACAGTATGCAAATACGATCTGCGTATATAAATATATATATATATATAATATATAATATGTATATATATATATATATATATATATATAATATCAAAGTCCGAGTCTGGGACTATCCATCTTTGTCCTTTGGAGCGCTCCTACACTCAATCCGCACGTACAGCGTGTCAGCCTGAACTTGGAGATAAAGATGCAAAGGCTGTTTGGAACACGCCAAATGATCTGTCCGAGCCAGGTTAACTCCCTGACCGCTTTCTGCGTGTATAGTCGCTGGGGACATCCACCCCTTTCAGACATTGATTGTGAATGTCCGGCACCTCCAGTATGGATGAGAAGCTGCTTCAAGCGACAGAGGCGCCGATTGTCGGAGCAAACCAATCCAGGTTGCTGGCGGCTGACCATGCAAGGTCTCAAACTCTTTCATTGTGAACGCCAGCAAGCTGATGCGTATTCCCTTGAAGGACTGCAGTTCGTGGACCTTGTTCCCGTCGAATATGAAACAAAGCCGAGGGGAAGTCCTTTAGATTCTGGCGAGATCCGAAAAGCATGGCTCTCACGTCATGCCTCAGGGGACCATTGTCTGTGCATCCAAATTCGGGCTTGTTCAGCTGGAGCACGACATAGAAATGATGATGAACGGCGTGATTCGTCAGAACCTGCTAGTTACTGTTTCAGATGAATGAATACGTGTGAGATGATGTATATATATATAGAAAAAAGCCTTGAAGAAAGGCAGGGGGTTGGGCTAATCCCCTGAATCGTTTATGATATATAAGAGCAACGGCCGAACCAACAAAAAGTTACGATGCAACACAACAGTATATAAAGATTCAGGGGATAAGACTGCAGCAAAGTTTCACCGTGGCCAAGGGTGAACTTTTGCTGCTGTCCGGGTAGGGGCCTAAATATTCACACTCATGGCATATCACATGCGCAAGCATAGTGTAAATATATTTGTATATATGTGTAATTATATATGTGTACACACGCATCTGGAATCGAAGCCCCTGTTTCGGTGTGTAACAATCGAAAAGAAAAAGAGACATATCATCACCTTTCGGCGATGTAACCATACTCAAACCAAGTGCCAGTGTGCATGTGTGGGGCCCCCCTTTTGAAACCAATGGTATTGGCCATACTCCCAAAAAGGATATTAAGACCTACATGAACAACCGCTGCTGGTTGGGGTCGGCCCAACTCCCTGGGCAGCAGCGTCAGGGGCGAGGAAAGGGGGACGACGACGATATCTTGGGATATATTGTATTCATAATTGGGTCCTATGGCTCCTCAAACAGTAAATATAACACATTGTCAGAGTCTGGGGAAATGTTCTAGCATCATGGCTACAGCCGAGAGATCCCATTCAATCCATTTATATATATATATATATATGTTTATATATATAGGTTGGCGTCCACATGATGCTTCACCACATAATTCAACTATGTATAGATATATATAATATAGCAAAAATTATATACATATATGTATATATGATTGTATTTGCATTTGCATGTGTACAAACAATGATTCTTGACGGTTCCTGCCACATCCCTCCAGCCAGCGCCCGTCGTCCATCCGGGGCCCTGACACATCCTTAGATAGAAACGTTCAGGGTGGGGAAAGGTTCTGGTTGGAGCCACTTAATTGTTACATCCATTTTACGTATATACATATATCGGTTTCTTACATACGCTTCTTTTCAGACATATCCAAATCTCACAGATAGAAAATTGCATCGAACAACGATTCATACAACCATTGTTAGATCCGATCAATTGGTAATAGCAACCATTGTAAGCTTAACCACGATTTGCAAAAATCAATCAGCAATCAATCAATCAATCACTCAACAAATCATATATGTATATTAATAAGTATATATATATATATACATATGTACATGTAAATATCTATAAATATATATATATATATATAATATATACATGCATTTATATACATGTAAATGAAAAATACGTATGAATACATATATATATATATATATATATATATATATATATGTATGTGTGTGTGTGCCAAAGGCAAATGTATGCAGTAGATTTGATCAAGATATGGCGGCGATCAAAGGACTGCAAATGAATTCCAATCGGAATCTTTCTGGAACGGTGTCTTATATATATACGCTTCTTTTCAGGCATATCCAAATTTCACAGATAGAAAATTGCATCGAACAATCAATCAGCAATCAATCAATCAATCACTCAACAAATCATATATGTATATTAATAGGTATTTATATACATATGTACATGTACATATCTATATAAATATATATACATGCATTTACATGTAAATGAAAAAATATGTATGAATACATATATATATATCTAAATACAACATATTTATACATATATATATATATAATATATATATATAATCATCAGCCAACCATATATGTAGCATCAGCCACTATAAGACCAAAGAACCCCAGCGCATCCGCCCGGTTGAGCTTCCATGCTTTTCTGGAGCAATCTTCTTGCCGGGGCCGCAGTCATGGTAGACGAACTACTCCCGTGCTTCGACAAACATGAATATTGAACAAAATCATTGTAGGTTTGTAAATATCATATATATATTAAAAAAAATCAATCAGAATCTCTCTATATATATAATACATGCTTTTTTGATGTTCATGCAAAAGGAACGACGCTACACATCAACTTTAAATGCATATCATCGGATTCTCGATCGACCACCTTGATGTGACCCCCTGCTTGAACACCTTCATATGTATATATGTTTGTAGAAATATATATATATTTATATATATTGTTTTAAATACCTTATATATATATGCCTTTTTGGCGTTTTGACAGTTATATATATATACTATATATATATACTATATATATAATAGTCTATCTCCGATGAATTCACTGTATATGTGTATATATATATTATGTGATCAATCGCAGCTAAAACTTGGTATATATATATATATACATATATATCTATATATACATATATACATATATAATCACCATCAGGCCGGGGACCCCGACCAGTCGTTCCAGGCTTCCAAATCCAAATTGCTCGTCAGGTTGGCCTGGTTCCCCGTCAGGGTGGGGAAACTATTCCTAACACCATTGGAGCCAATATGTCATATGTTTATATAAATATTTTAAATAGATATTTGTGCAGGGATCGATCGAACGATGGATGTGCTCACAACAGGTTACACGTAAAATGTCTATATATATATATATGTTTATACATATATATATATATACAATTTAAAAAACATTCGGCAAATTAGACCAAGACGTTGCTCTTCTACCGCTCGTCTGGGTGACAAGGACCATGCTGGTGGTGGATTGGGAAAAGAGAGCCTGAGCTTCCTTCGCCGGGTTGTACCACCCTTCGAAGTGGTTCACGTGAGTGACCACAGTGAATGTGGAACACACGCGATCTCTCTTGGATGTTCCAAGTGTTGATCCAAGCAGGTGTGAAGCAACCATAATCCTGCCAAGCTGCTTCACCTTATCGAAAGAGCTTCAGCTCTGGTCATGGATGTTGTGATCCCAGAGTCTCCATATGGAGTAAAGCAAGGTCTGGAAATGGATCCATATCCTTGTCGAGCTGCTCCCTTTGATTCCAAAATCCTGCAGCTATGGCCTGTCTGGACGCTTCAAATCATACATCATGTACAACGTCGCAGCTTTCGGTGCATGAAGTGTTGAGTCCATTGAACCTTCAAACTCTATTCTCAGTCAGCTGCCAGTTCCACAGTCTCTGTTGATCTCGTTCAGCTGGAGCACAACATAGAAATGATGATGAACGGCGTGATTCGTCAGAACCTGCTAGTTATAATACTGTTTCAGATGAATGAATACGTGTGAGATGATGTATATATAGAAAAAAGCCTTAAAGAAAGGCAGGGGGTTGGGCTAATCCCCTGAATCGTTTATGATATATAAGAGCAACGGCCGAACCAACAAAAAGTTACGATGCAACACAACAGTATATAAAGATTCAGGGGATAAGACTGCAGCAAAGTTTCACCGTGGCCAATGGTGAACTTTTGCTGCTGTCCGGGTAGGGGCCTAAATATTCACACTCATGGCATATCACATGCGCAAGCATAGTGTAAATATATTTGTATATATGTGTAATTATATATGTGTACACACGCATCTGGAATCGAAGCCCCTGTTTCGGTGTGTAACAATCAAAAAGAAAAAGAGACATACCATCACCTGTCGGCGATGTAACCATACTCAAACCAAGTGCCAGTGTGCATGTGTGGGGCCCCCCTTTTGAAACCAATGGTATTGGCCATACTCCCAAAAAGGATATTAAGATCTACATGAACAACCGCTGCTGGTTGGGGTCACACCGTTCCCAACTCCCTGGGCAGCAGCGTCAGGGGCGAGGAAAGGGGGACGACGACGATATCTTGGGATATCTTGTATTCATAGTTGGGTCCTATGGCTCCTCAAACAATACAAAAACCGGTAAACCTTATAGTACTTAGCGGTTTGTTCAAGCAAGTAAGTTTCATTCAAATTGACAAACATTATAGCAATCTTATTCTACAAAAGGAAACCGCCTGTGTAATACAGCAGTTTATCTACCCAACCAAAAGCACCTCGTAAGGCTCCCATTTTGGAGCCCCGATTTTGTCATCATGCAAAACAGCTTCATCTCCTAAAACCGTCAACCGTAAACAACCATGTTCATTAGGGTATGCCAAGAGGGACTCGTACCCCTGCCCTGGCTTCCAATAATCACCAACCATAAATAAAACGCAACACATTCGAGGGGTCGGAGTGAGCATGCAGAAAGTGAAACACAAGCCAAGGACAGATACTACACTTGATCATGCAGTGAGAGAATCGGAGTCGTGAACAGATACTACACTTGAACATTGCTTGCACTGCTGTCGGCTTCTCTTTTTCTCAAAGGCGAACAAGGGCTGACATGTTATCGTTACATCACTTTGTGATGAACCAAAGGATCATCTCCTCTTAGGTTTGAAAAGGATCATTTCCTTTTTCTATCACTCACCATCGTGAGTATGTATCGGCATTCCGAAGCCCAAGTCCGCTTTAGATACAACTCTCAAGCTGTTTCTTGGTCATAGGACATGTTGCCATTTCGACACTAATACTTCCAAGAAACGACAAGGCACTAAGGTCACCTCTGCTGGGAGGGTCAGCAATATTCGATTCACTAGGTACACGAGTGGCCCAGATCTGCGAAGGGTGGTAGAAATCAATCTCTTCTATGCTGAGCAGTATTTTCCTCCAAGTAGGTTCCCTGGATGTTCCAGGAATGTAAGAGTCCAACACAGCCCAGTTGTCTACGAAGATAATCACTCTCTTTCCACACAATCTCTTTCTCCACAGATACCTAGCTACACATATAGCATACATCTCTATCTGTCCAATAAGATGTTCCTTCCCAGCCTCCTTCCAAGATTGCATCAACTCTGACGGCACCACACTGCCGAATACTTCGGGTCGTTGTCCTGGGTCAAGCGTCACTCCACCAATCTTTCCAGGCTGTCGGTCCGACGGTTCATAGGAACCATCAGTAAACACAAGGATAGGTGGGCCATCACCAGAAAGTTCGAAGGACTTCGGCACATTACTCTCAAACCTTTTCAAGAGCATCCGGAAGGCGTCCGTTGAAACTTCATCCAAGCGTGCGCTCTCCCTGCTGCTCATACCCAACATCCTAACATCTGCTAAAGCCAGCTTGCCCGAACGTCCCGTCAACTGACCATCTGCAAATTGAATCCTGCCCAATATGGAAGGCAAGTCAGCGGGTATCACAGCCTGTTGCTCAAGGATGTGTTTTATGGCTTCCACAGCTTCAAGGCGCCTCTGTTCTTTGATCGCCACCTGAACGTTGCCCTTTCCGAAGTTCTTTGTCTTCATGACCACTCCAAGCACTTCCGCCTCATTCGACATAGGCTCCAACTTGTGCTCAGCGAACTCAAAGCCCAATATACCCATCAAGGCTTTTGCAGAACTCACTGTAGATGAAGACAAGCATTCCGGAGACATCATCGGATAGTCATCGAAGTAATTCACCCACGGCACTTTCAACAAGACCACGGCTATGGCCCATACCAGGCGAGCCACTCGGTTGAAGTTGTGCACCGCTGATGCTGCTCCGAAAGGCAAACTGTTGGTGAGATAATGTTCGACGACATCATTCTCATTGAGGATGCTCAAGACTGATTTGTTTCTGTCGTCTGCATGTACCCCAAGCTGTTTGTAAGCATCTTTGAGGTCTAGCGTCGTCAAATTGCAATCTTTCTTGGTCGTGCTCCATTCCTTGCTGACCTGGCCCGACAAAACTTCGCCGCTCTGCAGTTTCAATGATACGGATCCTTTGTCTGTGAAGATCTTGTACATCAGACTCATCGACCAAATCAAATGATCCACCGCGTGCAGCTCCAGTTTCTCAGGGCATCCCCAGGCCTCATTCACCTTGTTCTCAGCATAGTTGTCGATAGGGCGTAGCTTGTTTTTCTGTCTAATGCCGAATCGAGTCACTGGCAACCATGCTTCACCAACCTCACTCGTCACCTCCTCGAAACTCAGGGGTCCCTCCAGCCAACCTTGCTCCTTCACTTCGCACCTCGTCTTCTCAAGCAACTCATCATGCCACTCTGCCTTCCCAGCACGCTTGATCCGTCCCAAGATGGCAGGCCTCAAAAACTTAGACTGCTTCATCAGCTCATCTTCGGTCATGGTGGCAGGCTTGACTTCTGGCCTGAAAATGTGAGAGGCAGTTCCTTCTCCTACCAATCTGAAACCGGTGGCCAGCTCGTCATGGAGCTTGCAATCTGGCCATTCAATTTCATTCGCTAAGCGTTGAAGTAGTTTGAACTGTTTATTCTTCACAAGGTGCCTCATATGCAAAGGTATTTTCTCATGAAAGGACTTCTCTTCTGCCAGCAAACTGTCTCTCATGGATCGCAGCTCTACCAATTTCTGCAATCTCCACTTCGCAATCTGTAAGGGGCCCATGGTAAGTATGTCGAAGATACATTTTAGCAAGCAGTCTGGTACATGCATGAACTCATCGAATGGGTGCTTCAAAGTCTTCGCAATGTCCACAAACTCTTGCTTTGTATGGTATATACCAAAAACATACATAGTGTGACCCTCTTTCGCTTCAGATCGCAATAGCTTGGCTCCAGCAGGGACATGATGCAAACTCCGGAGCAATCGGTTCGAGGCATCCACGACTGGCTCTGAATGCAAATGTAGTGTCACCACCTGAGCGTATTCAGGCACCAACTGCGGAACCTTACGGCCTCGAGGTTGCTGGAAGGGTTTGTACGTTCCTGTATCGACAGCGTCTGGCTGCGGCAGTGATGAGGATGTAGGAGTCAATTGGGCACACAGGGCTTCAAGCACGTCACAATACTTATCACAGAATCCTTGTGGGTATTGAGCTTCTTTTGCAGTGTTGAATCCCTTTCCAGTTTCGTCCAATCCCCATGGCTCGTGTTCATGTTCATCATTGCAAAACACATTCAAAACATTGAACCGCTGGTCATTGGTAAGCAGTGTAGTCCGTTTCTTGCGAGTGCCCCCATGCATACATGCATGCATATGTACAAAGAAGCACGTTTGATACAATGGTTGAACATAAGGAAGCTCCCAAAACCAACTGCCTGTAGGGTTCTCGATGGTGACTATTCCGCCACTCCGCACAATTGGTTCCACAAACTTGCAAGCTTTGCTGTATAACAAGTTCGCTGCTTCAACTTTCGCCTTATCCTCTTGTGAATTCCAAGGATTCCCCAGCAGATATTCCCAGCTTCTGAGCGGCGGTGGCCCCCATTGGTCATCGGAAAGCTGTATCTCACGTGCTTGGCTGCACGTCCCGCAAGGTAAACCCAAGTGCCATGCAATCACATTGCATTCATCTTGAATGCGGGCCAAAATGGCCCATGCATAGTCATGTGTTAGATCAACCACGACTGTATCCACCATTGTTGTGTGTCTGTTGCGTTTGCAATCCACCGGCACAACTGTGAAACCTCTATCCCGTGCTGTCGCGCTGAGGATACCACTGCCCGAACATAGTTCCACGAAAATCGGTCGTCCATGCAATTGTGAAACATCAAGCTCATCGTCAACAGCATCATCATGTGAAAGCTTTGCAATCTTACGAGGTTGCTGTTCCGAGCCCTCTGAAACCGATAGTCATTCCTTTTTGCGGCTGCAATCCTTAGCCGCATGGTCTCGGTGGCATCCTGCAATGGCACACAGGTGTAGGCCTTTGGCACATCTCTGATTGGACACTGGAAGTGTACACTTTCCCAACTGGAAGTCATAGCACAGAGGATTCCCACGATTTGTGACTCCAACGCATCCCATTGCGAGCAACTCTTGGGGGATCGATGGTTTCCAATTTGATGCAAACTTGCCTCCTTTCTTACCAGTGCCTTTGCCTTTCTCTTTGTTGATCGTTCGTTGAATCATCTTCTTGGATCTATTCACATTGATCGGTGCATGCGAAGAGCTGCCAGATTTGTCTGACTGGGATCCGGACATAGGCATCGGTTGCAGAAGGTGGCTAACCTCAGGTGAATGCATCGCCTCATCGAAGACCTCGTCACACGGACGTTTTCCTGAAGGATCCAATTTGATGCCTGAACGTGTTTTCTCCCCAAGAACGACAAACAACTTCTCATCTGCCAACTGCATCTGTTTGAAGCTGACCCTTTGATATCCAGGTGGTGGATCGGTCATCCTGCTAGCAAATAACTTCTCCATCCATGCCTCGTGCTTCGCATACGCCAACACGTTGCCCTGCTCCAACGCCAGTCCACGCCTTGTCAAGCAATACCTCACCTGCAAATCAGAAGTTGCATCACACGGCACTACATCTTTCTTCATGCTCATCTTGAGGGTACCTGAAGTGTCAAAGGTCAATGATGCATCTTTCTTCGAAGAAGTACGGATTTCATGCTCTCGCGAAATGCAATACTGCCACTCAATGTATCGCAACCTATCAGCCTCATAGATTCCAACTGCTGCATCAACCAAGCTGTCTCCCGGCTCCAACTGACCTTTGATTGTGATACCCTTGAGCCTTTTCTGTTGTGCTCTGAATCTCTCTGCCCTCTCAGCTGGCGCTATCTTGCGCTGCGGCCCATCATCAGTCTGCTCAATCAATGTCTTCATTTCAGCTGAGGCCGCTGCATAGGCTTCATTGAAAAGCCTTCTGATCACACTCATTTCTCCTATGGTTGGCTCTCTTTTCATGGCCTTCTTTATGAGATCAGTGAATGGTGAATCATCTGTGCTGCCAGGTACATAGGATGATGCAAAAGCCAGCTTCCCTAGGGTGTCTATTCCAGCGTCCTTCAGCAAGTCAAACACTGCTTCAGTCAAACCGTTACGCAATGCACGATCTCTGAATACTGCTTCAGAATCTACTAAGGTCATGGCTACAGGCTCGGAGTCGACCACTCGAATCTTCGAAAAGAAAGGAAGCGTTTACTGAAGTCAAAACATGTGCATTCATGTGATCATGTCATGATTGTGTGGGGGTTCATTACCTGTTTCACCATTGTGAAATTAGTGAGGGGACATGGGAAAGGGGGACATGCAAACTGGTTGTCATAACAACCCATGTGAACATATTCCGATTCACACATCGGATTCATTGAGCCATCGCTCACTGCGAAGCACATCTGCTTCTCATGTTTCATGCATGTGTCAAGGCAGCACATCAGCTGCATGTCATGTTTCCGAACATGTGCATTTTGTGTGGCTCATCAGCCTCTTTCCCCATCTGCGCTCACAGCTGCAGGATGCCTAGTTGGCAACGTGCCTTTCACACGTTATGCACATTGGGTGCAGGAAATCAGGCCGTTTTGGCAACCTATAGTACTGGGGTCCAATCCTTCTACCGCACATGAAGTCTGCCCCTGCCTCGTCCTTCAAGACGTGAATGCACCTGCTTGTCTGATGTCTGAAGTACAAGGCTGCAAGGTCATCCCACTTGACGTCCTTCATTGGCTGCCACCGACCCGCCCCTGCATCAACTGCCTTCTCATCCTCCTCGTACTCGTGGGCTTCCGATCTCTGAATACTGCTTCAGAATCTACTAAGGTCATGGCTACAGGCTCGGAGTCGACCACTCGAATCTTCGAAAAGAAAGGAAGCGTTTACTGAAGTCAAAACATGTGCATTCATGTGATCATGTCATGATTGTGTGGGGGTTCATTACCTGTTTCACCATTGTGAAATTAGTGAGGGGACATGGGAAAGGGGGACATGCAAACTGGTTGTCATAACAACCCATGTGAACATATTCCGATTCACACATCGGATTCATTGAGCCATCGCTCACTGCGAAGCACATCTGCTTCTCATGTTTCATGCATGTGTCAAGGCAGCACATCAGCTGCATGTCATGTTTCCGAACATGTGCATTTTGTGTGGCTCATCAGCCTCTTTCCCCATCTGCGCTCACAGCTGCAGGATGCCTAGTTGGCAACGTGCCTTTCACACGTTATGCACATTGGGTGCAGGAAATCAGGCCGTTTTGGCAACCTATAGTACTGGGGTCCAATCCTTCTACCGCACATGAAGTCTGCCCCTGCCTCGTCCTTCAAGACGTGAATGCACCTGCTTGTCTGATGTCTGAAGTACAAGGCTGCAAGGTCATCCCACTTGACGTCCTTCATTGGCTGCCACCGACCCGCCACTGCATCAACTGCCTTCTCATCTTCCTCGTACTCGTGGTCTTCCTCATCGGCCGACGACTCCGATGAAGACTCAACCTCTTCAAGGACTTCAGGCGGTTCTCGTCGATCTCCAAGAGTTGCGAACATCCCAGACCTGGTCTCGTCTGGCATGAATTCAAGGGACGCCACCGCATCGATGACAGTTTGCAGTTCACGAAGTGGAGCAGCCATGGCATCTCTGGCATACGTGTTCACCGATCGGTCTGCAGAAGAAGTGTGGTATCCTAGAGCTCTTCTAGATACTAAGTCTATGCCATACTTAGCACACCAGCTCAGCAATGTCGTTTTCAACGAGTGAGTTCCCAAAAGGTGAACATCAGGTCCCTCAACTCCATCCAACAAAGCTCGCATCCACAATCCCGCACTCGTAGCAGTCATCGGCACTTTCAACCAGATTCCCCTCTCACCCGGGGCAGGCAGCAACGGCATTCCATCGACTGCAAGTCCAGCGTCTCGCCTGAGACTCATCCACACGCGGCACCAATCCGTCTTGCCTGCACTCTTCACTGGGCAAGTGACCGGTAAGAACCGTGTCTTTTTCTCTAACGTGCTGCTTGTCTTGATTCGAGTAGCTTCCCCTTCAAGGAATCCCCTGACCTCGTCTTCTCTTAAGATGATGTCTTGCTTCAAGTTCGTCACTCCCATTGCGTCTGAAAACCTCATCCTAGAATAAGTGCAGAATGCAAAGAAGCCAGCGGCTATCCTATCGGGGTGGCTTCGACTCTCATCCATCACAATCTTCTCCAAGAACACCAGCTGCTTAACGCTAAGCGCAGGTCTCTGCACCAGCTTCCGCTTCTTCATGAACCATGCTTGTGCCAAACCGCTTGTCCTTCCCGTGGTAGCCAACTTAATGTCCCCCTTTAATCCAAGTAAATGGTGACCGAAGGAAATCGAGATAAGAAAGCTCCTTGGGAAGGTAGGTGCGAAGTTCGTACTGCTGTTGAGGAAATCGTACACATGAGATTCCTTCAATGGCCATGGTTTCCTTCCATGTTCCATGCAAAAACTCGCATAACGCACCAACGGGTTGACACGATTGTGCAAAGTGCTAGCTGCTTTTGAAGACAATGAATCACGAATGCTTCCAATCAGCCCACCAGATGCATACATCATGTTGCCCTGAGAGAAGTGCCTAACTGCCACATCCCAAGCTGAAGGTTCCGACATCACCAATGCCGTCCATTTCTTAATGGCTGCCTTCCGCTCAGCAGTCAGGCGTTCCTCCCAAAGTCTCTCGTCCTGGTGCTTGGCAACCTTCAGTCCAGCTCTCCTAAACGCAGTCTCGAAGATTACGTTTTCTGTCTCTTGCTCGGGTTCAACGTTGCAAGGTATGACATCACGAGTTGCTAAAGGCATCTTGAAAACACTCTGAAGATGTTCTGTGGGTCCTATGAAACGCCTTTCCCACGGCATCTTTAAAGCACATGAAAAGGAGGATTGTGACCTGTTCATTGCGAAACATGACATCAAATGACTGCCTACTGCATCTGAGATTTCAGGGGAATCATCCCTCGTCCGCTTGCTCATCGTCCCGATTCCAAATGGCCAGTCCCGGTGTGGGGACGCTCCAAGAGCTCAGCTGTACTCCCAAGCGGAGCTCCGTACACGCCAACAGGATGTCGCTTCTGTCGAAGCAGATCAAGACGCAAGAAAGGGAAACCCTGCGGGCTTCCGCCCCTGTCAGATGAACAAAAATGAATGTGGTAGTTTGGCAGCCAAATGGTTGAACAAGATCGGAATGAATCTGTCGATTGCACTGTGAATACCGGTACAACGAAATGTGCATGCACGCCACAGTGGTCACAATGCGAATCACTCAAAATGCAGGAGATACCACAACAAAGCAATACCGCCAAATCCAGCCCCTACCAGGAATACCACGCAAAATTTCCCAGTGAGTCCCCACTCAAATGAGGCAGGATAAGCTAAAGCAGCCTGCCCTTTAGCTATGGCTCCAGCACATCGGAAACGCGCGACCATGCACCGCGCCCGATAGATTTTGTCCAATCGTTTTGATTGGAACTCCCACCCACACCAGCCCAACTGCAGGGCACATGTATGTGATTCCTCTCGTGACATCGTGGAGGTGATTTCATCAATCATTATACATATACTTGTGTGTATGTACATATCTGATTTGCTCTTATAAATATATACTCAAGGTGTGACATCTCACAGCAACATGTTCAGTGAGTGACATCTCACACTTGTTACGTTGTTTGACTGACATCACCGAGTGTTCAAAAGCATTCAAAAATGCACAACTCCAGTCAAACATTCCACAACAAACATAGAGTGTAAATTCTACATTTTTGTTTTTGGAGCAAATCCAAAACAAGCGGCACGTCGGGTCCAGAGTTCCCACACATTCTTTCATACATTCCTTTGTGCACGAAACTCCTTGAACAAACCAGTCATGCAAGGCATTCCTTACGCTTTGTACTATAAAGCGATATCACTCTTCGAGAGACATCAATCATGGGCATCATGATGAAGAACCCCTTATATACATAAATATATATATATATAAATATATTATGTATATATATATATATAATACTATTGTGGCATATATATTTAAATATGTATGTATTGTATGTACTTAAATAAAGAAATGATTATATAGATATATATTGTATTTATTTATATTTGCATATGTCTATATAAATCTATATGCATATGTTTCAAACATGTTTTTTATGTGTCTATAATATCATCCCAGTCCTCCCATCCAAGTCCTCCCATCCCAGGGGCCCTGACGGACAAAGTGAAGCGAAAGGAAGTGTGGCCTTTGCCGGTTGCACTGATGGTATCATTCTAGAAATGCATATTGAATAAATATATATATATATATTTATTTATTTATTTTTGTAGATATGTACATATGTTGGTGGTCAACGGACGTTTAGAAATCAAAATGTTCATACATATATATATATATAGTGGATAACTTGCATATATATATATATATACCCATGGATGCAACTTGCAACTGTCCATGCCCATGCCAACATCCTGAGTTTCCGCACAGCACTCGAGAAAAACCACATTGCCTGGGTCCCCGTCAGGGTGGGGAACATTGTTCTTCTATAACTGAATGGGAGCCGTTTATATTTGTATCTATACATACAGGGTGGCAAGAAAGGATATTGGACCGAACGACGAATGTGCTCACAACAGTCTCCTATATTCATTGTGCACATATGTATATATACATATATATTGTTCATACATATATATATATAGTGGATAACTTGCATATATATATATATATACCCATGGATGCAACTTGCAACTGTCCATGCCCATGCCAACATCCTGAGTTTCCGCACAGCACTCGAGAAAAACCACATTGCCTGGGTCCCCGTCAGGGTGGGGAACATTGTTCTTCTATAACTGAATGGGAGCCGTTTATATTTGTATCTATACATACAGGGTGGCAAGAAAGGATATTGGACCGAACGACGAATGTGCTCACAACAGTCTCCTATATTCATTGTGCACATATGTATATATACATATATATATATATATATACTTTGCCAAAACCTTTGTGGTCTTTCACGAGAACGTCTGTGGACTGTGTCATGCTTTGCACATTCGATGCCAAGGAAGGCAAATCATTGCTCTTGAGAGAAGTCAAGCTTTGAGTGATCGTCCCGTCGATAGCGCGGTCGAAGGCCTTTGACACTTCTGCCGTTGATTCGTCTTGGCAAACGTTCACTTGGAAAAGGGAACTGCTGTATATGTCGCTGCGACTCTCAATTTCGCCCCCAATCCGAGTCCTTGACATTCGGGCAAGACAGCCACCCGTGCTTCACCCGTGCATGTATAAGTCGCTGCCAGGGCCGACAGAAGCGTTTCCAAATTAGGATATATATGGATTGTTGGTCCACTCGTCAAGAACGAGTGCAAGTGCCTCCATTTCATTGTTGGAGTTTACGGCCCTGACAGC
>VSDK01001540.1:5408-50521 GCA_009767595.1 Symbiodinium kawagutii
GTTGTTGTGGCTGAAGATCGCCCCCCCGACAGCACCCATGTCCTGCCGCCAGGGACGCCCAAAGCCGTGCACACGTTGAACGGTTCATTGTTGCCAAGGGTTGTGCTGAAAACGAGCGTTTACCCTTGATTTGTTGATAATTGATGAATAATTTTTAGTTACGATGGATACCTGTTGGCACCTGATGGTTTAACATGGTTTAATTTCAAGATGAACCTTTCTTGGGAACCTTTGTAGACTCTTGGTGCGCAAGCGACGGGGCGGCACCGGCGGGGCTGGGCTTGTCGTGCTTTGTGATAATGGGAGCAGCTCCCCCGCGCCACCAACGCGATGGTGTCGGTGAGGTCAGTGCTGGCGGGTGGCCACCTGGGGCGTCGATTAGGCTAAGCATCTTCTGTTACCGAAGTATGATCACAAGATCTTAACATAAAAATGTCAAAGCATGTATGCGTATATATGCAATAGAAACAGAAATTTGAAATACATGATTAAAATTAATTAGATATGTGCGAGTGTGTGTGTGTATGCATTTGTGTGCGGATTGGTAAAAAATCTTAAGTACATATACTTATACAATAAATTCATCGAAAATGGAATGTTCCAAATCGTCTATACGTACTTTTTTGACTGCATCTTAGAATGTTCAATTTGATCAAGAGAACGCAAGAAACCGTTTAAATGCACAAATGCATGCAAAACAAATCTAAAAGCAAATGAATGTTGGAAAAAAACACAGAAAACACGGAGGGGACATGTTGACCAGAGGGCAATCTCAACAAACATGTCCATCTCAACTCGATGTACCAATGCATTCTCATGGAGTCGGACCGGTAATCTCCAAATGGATGCCTCGCAGGCATGCAACATTCTCAGGGAGTTTCTTTGCTTCCTTGAAGGCACGCATGTGACACCATACATGACACCCTGTTACAGCATACATTGTTGTGAAGCAGGAGCCTGCATGAAATTAGGAATACCAGCATTTGCCGGAGCCTGCACCTTGCATGAATGTTAGATCCAAAAACGCTTCAGGAAAAAACAAATCAGGTCTGATGATATCCTTCTGCTCGCTCAGTTGGCAAATCTGAAGAGCACAACTCCCAAACGCATGTCACTGTGCCAAACTGTAGCCGATAGTACGCTCCAACACTATGTGATTAGCGGGAACTGCACTGGCAAGTAAGCGCTCATGACTCTTCAATGGAACAGAATGGAACTATGAGTACCTTCCAAGGGTGTGTAACACATTTCACCCCAACCCATCCCAACGTACACAACCTACTTTCACCCTCCAGGAAACACACACACACACACACAAACACATACACATACCTAATATCCATCCATATCCATCCATCTCCTTGGCTCCTTTCCAGTTTGGCATGTTGCAGGTCCGTGCCCATGGCATGCGGAGTTACCTCCTGGCGCCGCTCCGCCTGGACTCCAAGTCCTGTTCCTCGCAGAGGCCGCCAGCCCAGCGCAGTGGAGAACTCCGTGGCGCAGTCAACGATGCCAGGTCCAAGGCCCAATCCTCGCTGCCAGGCCATGGAGGGCAGCTGGGATGGGGAGCTCTTGGCAACGGTGAATTCTTTGGGGGAAGATGTATAAAGTATATAGGTGCCCCAAGTCATAGGTCAGGTCCCAAGTTTTGGAGCTGCAACTTGACCCAAGTCATGTGGAATGATGGAGGTCCACATCAAATACGCTGGATTTGATGGTAAATCACCGGAAAGTTGAAGTAGACTGAGAGTTCGATTGTGCATGCAATCCCAGAAATGCTGGAGGTGGGTGAATAAAGCTACCGAGGACAAAAAATGAAGCTACCTTGCCACACGAAAGGGGAAGCACTGGCAAGGCACTTTCTTGATACCTACAGCGAGACATGGCTACCGGGGTCTATCTATGACTTATCTACCTATAACTTATAGCGAGATATGGAAACACCGCCAAAATGAATACGGTATCAATCTCCCTCTGCGTCACCGTCGGAGGCTCGACTGTGGCAAAGGAAGGGCTGGGACCATTCTGATATTATTTGTATTGATCCATCACATTTCTGCCAAGACTCGCCGCGAATCGTCTGCGGCCTTGTACTGGCAAGCTCGGCACCGCCCTCGGCCTCCGAAAACTGCAGAATGGCTTCATCTTTTGACCAGGAATGGAGCACCTGAGAAGAAAGGGAGTGGGGTCATGGAATGGCATTGAGTAATGATTGCACACATGATGAATAATCATTCTATACTAGTGGAGAGTTGATCATTGAAAATCATGAATGGTGAAATTGGTGATCCATATTTCAAGAATGGTTGTTGCGGTTAATGGCTAGGAGAAATACAATCGATCTTTATCATGGAATAGTAGTTGTGGTTAACAGTCAGTGTTTCATATTGGTTGTACTTATTGATGGCCAACAATGTCCGATTAAGAATGATGAATTATTGATTGATTGTCAATTCATGATTTGCAATTTGCAATTACTAATTTATGGCCGATTGCCCTTGATTCGTTGTCAACAACTGTTGGTTTGGTCTGTGGAAATCAGCTCTCAATCATGGTTGTACGTATTGTTCAACCTGCTCCATACTGGTTAATTAATCTTGGCAGCCGCCGGTCGGTAATGGCTGACTGATGATTATGAATCTGATATATTATGCAATGGTTAACTATTGGCCACTAGTGGCTTCCCCAGATGAAAAGGAAAGCTCAAAATACAACATGCAGCATGAACATGCATGAATTCCTCATGGAAATGCTTTATTAGTTATCTACAGCCGCTTGAGTGGTGTACTGGCTTAGACACTTACGCAGTTTCTGTGTGAAGCACTTTACTTGGCAAGCCTTAACCTAAAGCAGGAAAATAGTTTTCTACCTGTTGAAACGGGCAGACTCATGGCTTTTAAAGCATCATACGGTTTGCCTATGATAAGCATTAAAATCACTCTAATATTGAACCCTATACTTCACCATGGATCTTCCAATATTGGTACTATGGATGTGATTTTCCAAATCTGTTTCGCAAATGACTCCCTATGAAAACGCCCCGATACATGGATTGTCTGCCTCATACGTCACCACGTTGGCGGTCTGTGATGCACTGCGTCCCAGGTGCAGATGGCAACCAGCAGGAGTTGAATGACACGTGCCATGCCGGCTGCGAGGCCAACACGAAGCTCTGCCCAACACGCTCCTGCTCCTGAACCCAGGCGCCCAAGACCCGATGAAACAGGGGCTGGCAATGGATAGCAATGGTTGATCATGGTTCAGCATGGTTCAGCATGATTGATCATGATTGATCATGGCATCTCATGGCCAATATTCACTTGGAGTAGTGGCTAGGACTGGGCAGTAATCGTTGACCATGATTGATGAATGATCATGGTTAATACTGGCGGTTGAAAACTTCGAACCCGGGGGATTCCCCTTAGTGCCTCCCAGTCGGTATGCAGCGTAGCGTGCCACCAACCTTCTCTCAGTGTTTGATGATGGTCAAAGCAGTGCAACCAACAACCAAAACGGCAAGAACAAGGAAACCAGCATGCCATGTCTTCATCCCCGCAAAACACACGCTCAGCACGGCAAAAAAAAGGCTTTCAATAGCTTTCATAGCCAGGGTCTGTATACTTATCAATTCCACTCGCACTTTCTGCTTGTCTGCCCGGTTATTCATTTGAAATCACACAGACTCAAAAGTGGATGCCTAGTATGAATCCAGTTGACATTGAGCCATCTCCCACAAAACACACAAGGCTTACCTTCAAGCACCGTTGCAGCGCCAGCCGTCCTCCTGGGACAGTGACGCGACTAAGCGCTGCAGTTGCTGCTCACTTCGCGTCATCAGTTGCTGAATGTCGTCCTTGGAGGTCCTTGGGTAGCAGGTCTGCGCTGGTTGGACCGGTTGGGCTGGAACTCTTCACTCGACTGGGCAGCAGCAGGCCGATCAAATTCCAGCCATGGCAGTCCAAAGCTTCAGAAATCGAACGTTGAAACCAAGTCCCATCACTACGGAGTTCCTGTCTGCCCATGTTTCAGAGCAAGCTGCAATCATTCATACATAATAGACTGGTTGGTGGTTTCAGCCCCTATGAAAAATATGCTTGTCCACCAACAAATTGTTAACGACTACTAAGGAAAATAAAAATGGTTGAAACCACGAACCAAATATCATCAGCAACTGGTTCGTCCTCCCAAACTTTTCTCCCAACTCAAACCATGGCGGGATGGACGAGATCGAGGTCAGGACCAGCTTTGAGCCGAGGATCTTGTAGCTCATGAGCACAAGCCTCCCAGGGGTGCCAGCTTACGCTCAGCTTCTACGCCAGGGTTGGAGGCTTACATCAACTAAGTGCTATTGATCCATGTGGTGCTTATGATAAGGTTGGAGGTGAGCGCCTACACAGTCACACAAGCATCTTTATGTGTGGAAAGTACCGGCCGCCAGCACTCATTTGGCAATTTTTGGCCTGCTTCATCTTATTTCACTTTTGCTGTTACCATTGCACTCATTCTCATTGAGTGAGATCAATCGATTTGGAGATGAGGGAAGGCGTCACCGTTTCGGCCAACAAAAATCATGCTTGAACTCAATCAAGACTCAAACTAATCCACACAATCATCAGCATAGCCGTATCATCAGCATAGCACATCACATACATCACTTTCTCAATCATTTCTCCTTTTTATTCTGCTGATCCAATGTATGTCCGCCTTACGCGTCTTGCGTGGACACCTTGTGAAACATTGAGGTGGAAGATGGTCTCGCATGACCATCAACTCTGGTCAGCAATATCATTGGGTATTCAACACCTTGGCTGGCACCGCTGTAACTCAGGTAAGGCTGCACGGTCAACTTCTCCAGAACGTCTCCTCCCCCAAGGCATCTCACGAAAGCCTGGAGGCCCACTGGATTTTTCCCTCTGGATGCACCACCAAATCCTTTGAGCCTCGGCACCCCAGCAGCTCCCATGAGCTACTGGACACTGGGCCAGTTCGCTTGCCAACTATTCACCCAAGAACTAAACCATCAGTCAGGCGGTCAAGCCAACGATCCTGTCCGAACCAGGGTGGGGCACACCTCATGCAAGAAGAACAAGGATGTCGCGGGCAAAAAGCCTTGGGCACTTCTTGTCATCGACGTCCTCCAACTTTACACGTCATAGATGTCCTCCATCTTTGACGGGCTCTACTGGCCATGGACTGCGTTCCTCTAGATGTTTTGCACCAGAGTTTAGAAAGCAGCACTGCCGCCACCTCCTCCCATCACCATCCCTGCAGTCCTTCATTGCCCATCCGTGCACCGATGAGTGCGAGAGCACACTCCTTGGAGACTGGAGCAGTTGCCAAGCTCACCCAGTTCCATGCTCCAGCAGCGGGGCTGAATCCTTCCTCCTCACCCAGCAGGAGCTCAGCAGTGACCCCAGCACTGCGCACAGCACCGTCCCCAGCACCGCTGTGACGAGGCCAGCCCGCAGCCATGCCACCAGGAAGCCCATGAGGACGAAGACGCCAGGGCCCACGGCGGCAGTCGGATGGTGTCCCACCTGGTGGTGCACCACAGCCCCAGCCATGTGGAAGGCCACGATGTAACCCTGGCAGCACAGCACCACCGACCTGGGCAATTCCATTGGTTGATCTGGGGGGATAAACCTATGGCAATCAACGATGATGAACGTTAGCGCCTGCTTGGTAGGTGGGCAGAGGTGATTTGTCGCATTTCTGGGGAGGCCCCAGTTCTAACAGCATGTCTCCAGGTTCGAGGGGTTCTGACCTGGAGTTGCCGAATTTGCTTCCAAGCCATCATGGGGAAACACTGGAAACGCCCAAGAATGGGCCTACCGTGCATAGTGTAACCATCCTGGAGTAGATAAGATATCAAATTGAACCGTCCCCAATATGTGAATGATCTGAGTATTGACAATGGGGGATGTTCTATCAAAATCTATCTGCTCCAGGATGGACAAGCGATGAAATACAGTATGTCAAACCAACCCCCTGCAGCCACTCAAAGGCACGCATTTGGTGAAAAGTTCCCAGCTGCTACCAGGGACAACATCACCGCTGCAATGGGGAAGAAGATCTGTGGCCGCACCTTGTCAGGCAAAAGGCCGCAGTGGTTCAGATCCAAACATTGTTAGAGTTCGCGTACCCTGATCCCAAGAAACTGAGTGGCATGAGATAGTAGCTCTATTTGCCACTGGTGAGTGTTAGAGGTCCACTGATTTTGTTCATGCCGTCGACCATCCATGCTGTGCTTGACGCAGAAGCTCACATGCGTCACGAGCCCAGTGAGTTTGGGAATATAACGCACGGACAATAACGTGAATAACAATGACCGCAACCTGTGTCAATCCTTTTTGAACCATGAGTATTATGATTTCAAACAATGCGCTAAATCGTTTGACAATCGTTGACCTGGGTCGGGACTATTAATTAACCATCATTGAGTATGATTCACCATGATCAATTGATGAAAACTAAGGTTGCTAAGTACTGTCAACCATAGGGTCCGAACTCGTATCAATCAGCAAGTAAGATTCACCAGTGCTGAACCGCTAATCCACCACTACTTAAGCATTACCCGACAAATAAATCATTACTCAAACAACACTTTATTCGCCCCCACTTCACCATGAACCACCACTTCACCACCACTTGACCCACCATTTCACCCACCACTTCACCATCATTACACCACTGACTCCTAGGCCATGCGCCAAGGCGCCAGATACCCCCGTGGTCCATCGGTGAGGTTGCCCAGGATGCCATGCCAGGGCTCAGTGAGACCGATGCAACTGTGCAGAGTGAAGGCTACCTGTGACAGGCACAGGCCTCGCAACGGCTATGACATACTTGGCCAGTAAGTACATAGGATAGCAGTTATGGTTGCAACGCCGGTGATACGAGAAGCATATGCTACATAACTATATGATTATGCTTGATCAATAATTGATGAACATAACTGAGAGTGACTCAAGTCAAAAAGTGACTCAGCGACTACCGAAGTGAAAAGGGACTAACAACCACCACCATACAGTAACCAGAATTAACAACTAACCATAATCGCAACAAGCAGCCCATCGCCAGCGGACATTGAGACTGGTAGATACTCACCTTGTTGTTACAGGGACACCATGGGATACCCCGGAAACCAGCTCTAAATGGGAAATGTTCCATGGCCCGAGAGTGTATCATTGTTGGCTCTACCAGATATACCCCTGACTATGATTCACCAGTGTTGTTGGTTGGCCCTCAGCTGCGGGAGTTCATCTCATCGACTACTTGGTGAACCATGCTCCATTGAACCCCATTGCCTTCTGCAGATTTTTAAGGTTGGAATCTTTCAATGTGGCTGTGGGTCACTTCACCCTTAGTCCCACCCTGGTTCCCCATCATTAACCAGCTCGTTTTCCCTATGATTGTTAGTGAACTTATCCCCCACGACAGTTGGTTGATTAGTATTTCCCTGATTGTTATGTTGATTATCAATTTCCATTACTAGCTGGTTATAATTATCCCCCATGACATTCGTAGGTTAAAGCCTTGACCCAACTCGCCATATCTCTACTCCTCCCGGTGGCAGCTGGTAGATTCCACTGATGAGTTGCTGACTCGGCCATGCGCAAAGCGTAGTCCAAAGCTTTGACCGTGGGGCTCAGCGTCGACATGGCGAGCTCCGCTGAGTTGATCCGAGCGTGTCCGGAGAGACGTCGCGACGTCTGAGCCATTGGAAAAGCTGAGCCGAGCTCGCAGCTGAGCTGCAATATTTACAACTACCCATCCCAGCTGCTGTGTGATGCTTTGACACGTGCCAAATGTGTAAATCCTGAAATGGACAAAAAATGGATCCAATATCTACATGTCGTGTACGCGTGCACAACGGAAAAAAAAAAATACACCAACAATACCACAATATCAAGGGACCAGCCATGCCCAGCCAACTTTGTCGCCGCAAGCCATCGCACCTGAGAGGCATGGAGCTGCAAAGCTTCACCAAGCTTTCCACTTGTTCCTCCTGGGCCGCCGCCAGCTGCCAGATCAGTGGAATGCCGCAGCAGCCTGGAAGCTGTACTTGGACCGGTTACCTGTTGTTGTGTGTGAGTTCAAGGTACTTGTTGATGTTAAGACGTGTTGAGATCTAGAAATGCAGGGGTCCAGAAGTAGCTGGGAGCACCTGAGCACCTGATCCAGAGATTTCAAGGAAATGAACTCTGGAACCGGCATTGACGAGCTGTGGTAGCACCAGGGCTGATCCTGGAGCATCCCAATATATCCTGATAGCGCCAAAATTGTCACATCTTGGCTGGTTGAAATTGATCTTTTCACAATTTTCCTGAAACCTTCAAGGGGGATCTAGAAGGACTGCACTGAACAAGCACCTGCGAGGCCCAAGTGCAAATCCAATGGGAGAAGCGCTGTCTTTGCCACTCAAGCCCCGGCATGCAGAAAAGCAGAATGAGAAGTGCCAATCATCACGGCCACTGTCGGGGAACTATGGGGCCATTGTACTGAACCAAAGAAATTTTCTTGGAGCCGCGAAGGTGAGGCACATGCTTAGCGACACGCAAGCATATTTCACAATACGTTGGCTATAGTGCATGCACATGTAAAAATAGAAACACCAGCACGCATCAACCATATACATGCGAATGTTGGCACCAGTTAGCACAGAATTTCTCCGATTTGCCGGCAAATCCCAGGGTTTCCCATGTCTGTGACTCCTCCAAGCCATCCATGTCATCCTGCAGCAGTACGAACCTGGGGCAGCCGGGGCAGCCATGTCCCCCTGATGTCTGATGCTACCTGACCTCGTTTGGAACGATAGGATTGACCATCCATCTATGTCTGACAGATTGTCATCTCTATCAATGATATTGACTGATGGGTAGATCTTTTAGAGGTGGATAGATGGATCACGGATAGGAACTGAACTTATGTCATATCTATTCATTCATCTATCTGATCAATCTAATAAATCAATGCGATCTGCTTACGTCTGCACATCTTATTGAGGTATATTGAGGTGTAATCACCGTCTTCGATGTTACTAGCGTATGCACTCAGTTTCGACAAAGAAAAATAATCGGTCCGCACAATTATGCTCGGTTATGCCACCATAAGCAACATAATTACAAGGAGTATTCATGCACAAAAGAAAATACACATGTACAAAACACACATTAATGAAGACATCGATGTAAGTGATCCCAAATGTAAAAACGCACGGACGCAGGTGCGCTTCTACTTCCAGAAACTGTATAACAGTCCTGGTCTCTTCCAAAGCTCAGCTGAGTCTTAACAAGCAGCCCACCAAGATATACCAACAGATCATGCCATCCACACCCAAAAAGGACATTGCCACCAAGCCAAGCAGCATCAAGTTGAAGTTCTTCTCCAGCTCAACGTCCCACGAGAAGGACCCATGGGACCCATGGGTTTCCAACTCGCAGCCGGTGACCACCGGATCCCTGGGCAACTGCAGCGGTGGCTCAGCTGCCGTGGCGCTGCTCGCGGCGTCACAGCTGGCCGTCCGGGAACACGTCACGTCCAGACAGCACCAGCCATCGGGGTGACAGCCGGGGTAGGTCCTCAGCGACTGGGGATCATGGCCAACCATGCAGTGATCATTGGATCATTGCCAACCATGGCAGTTTGTCAAATGGGAAGAGCAACGAAAAAATAATCAGGGAATGCAATGGTTAGTGATGGTTAATCATTAATAGGTGTTAGTAGTACAGGTATTCACTAAACTTTAGTTACTATTACCATTCATGAGCCAAGATTTTTTTTGCAAGGGCTTAGTCAGACAATACATGGTCGGTAATGAGTCATGAGGCTCATGAACGTTAAGGATGGCTGGATCATGGTTTCTGATTTGTGATGGCTAGCGATGGCGAATGGGAAACTTGATCGTTTCATCATGCGTAGGTGTCATGAGTTAGGTATTACCATACTCAACTACTCTGGGTACCACCATGGGCATTGATCAACAAAAACCATCAAATGTATCCTTTAAGGTGGCTGGCTCTACGAGCCCGAGAGTGAAGCTGGTGCCCAAAGGTGAAAATATCAACCTGGAAGACACTGAGTGGCTTGCCCCGGGGCGATCTCCCACTGAAATTACCACTGCAACTACATAAAGAACCACAAATATGGTGGTTTCTCAAAATGGGGGCACCCCAAAAATTGTTGGTTTATGTTGGTTTATGCTATAAGATGATTTGGGGGGTCCCCTATTTTGAGAAACTACCATATCTGCACAAGTGTCCCAAAGAATACGTCAGCCCATGTCAGCCCCAACTTGTGCTGAAAGGATGATGTTACCATTGTTGTGGTCACTTGGGTCCCCCCTGTCCTTGCCCATTTTTCACAAGCTCCAAGTGACACCATGAAACATACCATCCAACACCCCCACTGTGGAAATCCAAGGCGCTTTCCTTCACTTTTGTACGGATGGCATGGGATCCCCGTCTTGGACAAAATCCATGGCGTCTTCGGAGCTTCAGCTGGCCGCTCCCGGCTCTTGACCGTGCGCTGGTGGCCTTCAAAGGCTCTCAGTTGTCCAAGCGGTCCCTGAAATCTTTCCACCTGGCGGCCACCAACAACAAATGACTGAACTAAAAGTATGGGGTACCTATGGGGTTGTCCATCAAATCTTTAGTGCCTGTCGGAAATTTCCATCTGCCAGGGATACTACAAAACAATCCAAGGACCATGGTTTTGAAGGGAGAAATCAAGCGTCATTTGGGGGTCCCACCATCTATGGACACCCATTGAATGCAATCTCACAGCATTTGGAATCATAACTGTTTTCTAATGCGTCCAGTCTAAAACGCCAAATTAGAGGCAGTGAGGCACCAATCTTTCGGGAATGATGATTCCAAGGAATCTTACTGGTGTTTTTACCGGTGGGTTTCCATGGGTTTCCTAGTCTCCGATGTTGCAGCAACAAGGTCCCAGGAGAAAAACCTCTTTTGACACAATCATGTTGTTCCTACTCAGCTACGCAGAAAATCCCGACAAAATTAGGGTCGGATCTAAAAAATGCTATCCATGGAACACTCAAATATACATGGGAGGGTCAGATTCCGGTGGGTAATTTGATTGTTTGATGTACATTTTGCAGGCACAGTGTGCAGTGGCTGTACAAATTGCACGCGCGGTCCCTTGCAGAAAACAAAACCAATAAACATCATTAAACATCCGTATTTTCTTCCCTGTAGGGCACTTTTTGAGCACTCGACCCAAGTCACAGTTAGTTATCTGCACATGTGCTGCTCGGTATTGACAATGCCCGCGGCGAAAGAATATGCCATATATTCATGCCATTTCATGCCGTCATTGTCACGACCTGTTCCATTGGTGTTTGCACTCTGCCTTCCACCGGTCTGGGTGATCAGTGACGGCGAAGGGGTCACCAGCATTCGCTGCCACGCAAGTGCACAGAAAGAAGCACCGTATCCACATGGCGCACAGGTATCAGGTGGACCCCCGCTGTTGGTAAGCTGAGCTTTACGCTGCCCTACCCACTGCTGGGGGGTATCATCCCCCAACCATCTCGGAAGCAACATTTCCAACTTGCCAATCTCTGGAAGCACACAATTGACATACTCAAAACCATTGAAGCTTCAGATTTCAAGCTGATTCATGTTTGAAGACTTTCAGCTGCCTGGATTCAAAAACAGTCCTGGAGCATTGGTCAACGATTGTGGGGCACCTGTACGTCATGTATGTGCTTATAGTCCGAATAGATTCATGATATTTATTTAGGGGGCATGGGTTATCTGATTCTCGCTTGATGTGGTTCCCCCCTCGCACATTTGATATGGTTGGTTGCTGCCCCATTCCGACGCTACCCTAGGACGCAGCAGTCGACTTGAAAAAAGGCGGCAGTTGATGAACGAAACCGGCCCAAAACTTGTGTCACCACATTATGATCCAAAGAACGTCTGGATGTAAGCCTGATCATCTTACACAGCCATCATTCTCTCCCCCTCTGTTGTGTATGAATGTGTTTGTCTATCGGCACTTATCATTGCAGCCAATGGCTCAGCCATTTTGCCGACCATCATGTCCGGGTTCTACGCTCAACTGACCATAAGTGATTATAAAATAAATCAACTAGAATCATGTACACTACTGCACATGGTTCAGAAAGGGCCCCGCCTATTTGAATTTTCATCCTGCCATCACAATTCATAACTCCCTGGGAAGAATGAAAATGGCGGCCCCCCGGTATTCGCAAGCCGTCGCGCAGTGGAGACACCAACTGATCTACGGCCTTTCTATAGATGGCGGCAGATATAACGGGAGCACGTAGCTTTCGTCGGGGTAGGGTCCATGTCACAGCTCAGCCCAAACAGAAACAAGTCCATCAAAAGGGTGAAACCACTCACAACCATTAACCTCAAAATTCAGTGAGCCTTGGCCCAGGCAGCACGGCAAGATGACCCTCAAAATTCCCGAGACTTCACCACTAAGACACCACCAACACGGGACCCATCATCCTTGCGGGAGCTGTATCGGACTAACAGCTGCACGGCTCACCACCGAGGTTGTACCTCTGCCGCTGCAGCACGGCACATTTCTTCCCACGATTCGATTCCCAGCAAGGACCGGAGGAGATGCCTGGCGTCGGTTCTAAGTTCTAATGGCTGGGCATCACCATTATGGTCACTTGGGGTGGGGGGGTACCTGATGATTCAGCCCCCTGGGACACCCATAACCTGCTCGGAACTGTAAACAAAACACCTGAATCGATTTGGCCCAGTCCAACCAGCAATGACACTACTGCAAAGTCATACGTACAAGAAAATTGAGCGGAAAGCTGAACAGAGCAGTTCACACTTCTTGCCTGCATCATGTCCAACCATGTTTCCCCTGGCAGTTGACGACTGAAACAACTGATTTTCCAACCAGTGCATTCCCCTACATCATGTCCATCCATATTTATAAGCATGTGATTCGATCTACTTGCTTGTGGGTCAAGCCCATGGTACCGTCCGGTTTATGTCCCACTTGTAAGCTACTGGCTGAGTGCAAACAGCACCAGCTATCTCAGCTCACTTTTGCAACTGCACGGCATTGAAATGGATCTTCGCTGGTTGGAGGTTGAAAGCATCACAAATTCTGTCCAAGTATGACAATAGTATATGATAATTTATCCGTTAATGGAAGAACCGGTAATTAATAAATCGCTACTTCATGGTGGTTCACCATTTGCCATTACTAGGGAATGGATGAGTCGTTAACCCACCGGTGTTAGAAAGCCACCACCCCACGGTATCCATTGCAACGATGGTAAGAGCCAGAAGGCCGGAGGTTGTTGAAAGCTGGTGTCTTCCTTGGTTTCAACAGGTGGGGCTGTCTCAGAATTGGGAACCCCGAAAAATTGCTGAAGTTACTTTACTAAATTGCATGATTTGGGCGTCTACCATTTTGAGCAACACCCATGTTGAAATCCGATTTTGAACGTCGCTAATGAAAACCATGGCATTGAAACCGCCAACCAGCTGTCCCATGCTTTGATAGGCTCATTGCTCCAATGTATTACTGGCAGCTCGAATCATCGCGGCGAAACTTCTATGACGAAAGAGCTGCCTATCTACATTCAGTCAATTCCACCATTGCGTGGAGTCATCCGGTCCTCTTGGCATTGCTTGTTTTTAGCATTGCATTGTTCTATTCGATAAAAATGTGTCAAAATCACGCAGCTATATGCGTACATCATCATTTTTGCAGCCCCTAAATTCCATGGATTCCTGCTATGAACTTCCTGCGCCGTCGTAGCTGAACCCATCCACCAGCTATGGCGTGCATGGTGCCAGCCAGGTACCACTCCAAGCGCTAGCTCCGGTCAGTGGGATCTTCAGTGGTGTTCCAGCAATGGCTCTCCGATCATGAGACAAGATAGATACGACAGGGTTTAAGCATTCATTCTTTCACCACGGTTGGGACACCGCAGCGAGCTGGTTTAGAACCAGTTGGTTGAAAGAATGGATAAGTGGGCAACCCACTCATTTTTTGTCCGACTGGTCTATCCCACCAGCAGCTGCGATTGTGCTTCTGCGAAAACTGGGTAAGGCAGAAATCGTCGCTGCACATGTGCACACGCACACATGTTTAGATGTTATAAGCGCCTACCTCATTACTACAGCTATAGATACAAGAGTAACTGAGTTGAAAAACATGCACATAACATCAGGGCATTGGTGATGACCTTGGATCCCACATAGAGAATGCTGGCATACACGCACAAAGAAAATGAATACATTGAAACCTATACACATTGCACATACATAGCAGTAGCAGTGCTACATATGGCTGCGGGTCAAAACCCTGTAAACCAGGTTCCCCTACCATTATATAATCGTTGTCTTCCCTATGATTGTTGGTCATTGTTCCCCACTATTGGTTGGTTAACATTGACCCATAGCCAAATCTCAAGACATGGAAAATGCATCTGTGTCAGGTAGTCCTGCTACTGGTCAACCGTCAACTCCACAGACGACAATGGCAAGGATTCTTGCCAAAGGACCGGGACTCCCGGCGGTGCCCCTCCCACGTTCAATGGGAAGATCCGCAAAAAGGCGGATGTAGAAGATTTGATTCTGAAGCCAGTTGGAATATATGAGCTGCAATAGATTTGACGGTGGAATTGGTCATTATGTTCACTTCCATTCCAGACATGTGGTTGTTTCTCAAAATAGGGAACCCCCATGTGATGGCTGGTTGATTGCTATAAATGACTATTTAGGGATGATTGGGGGGTACCCCTATTCTGAGAAACCCCCATGTGAATACTCAGTAGCTCCTCAATTCTCATACTTGGGTTGAGCTTCAACATGGTGATGCCCATTGTGATTTGGACAGCCGTAGGGATTGGTGAACCCCAGCGCTCACTCAGGGATAGGTGGAGCCACCTCAACTCTCACATAGACCTGACGCCGCGCCATGCTCCCAGCTGCTGATTCATGAATTCTGGGGGTTCCTGCGTGCGCAAGCATTTATTTATATCAACCATCATCAATCACTAATGGGTTTTGGTTCAACGAATTTATGGTGTCAAAGTTTGTTGCCACATTTTTCAAAAAACAGGCCGGTGGTTGAACCACCCCTATAAAACATATTAGTCAGCTAACCATTTGTTAATTACTACTAGGGAAAACAAAATGTGTTTAAAACCACCAACTTGAAAAATAAGGAAGCATTTATGAATTACCGTCCCCTGGTAAACAAGTTGGTATCGAACAACCGACTGGCTGACATGAACAGACCTCCTCACTCTGTGGATTGCGAAACGCTGCGTGCTGCGTAACCGCCCATTTACGGCCTTTGATACACCTGGGATGAAGCACGAGGTACAACAGTGCACACCATTAATGCTAACCAGGTCATGTCAGGTCATGACAATGCATGACTCCTGACATAGCACCATTTGCAGGCTACGGGTCATTGCATAAACCATCAAAAATGGCTAATAACCCACCAAATCATAGGGAAAACAGCCTGGCGAATGATAGGGGAACCAGGACCCACAGCCATTTGTAGATATTCTTAACCAACCCGGAGATCACCCCCCTTGATGCCACTACCACCGTTGCGTTGCTGTCCGCCTCCTTGGTGGGGCTGGCCATGATGGCCGGAAAGTCGTTGAAGGACAGGGGGTCGAACATCAGCTTGTCGTCCTTGCCACGGCGGCCCCATGGGTTGCATGCTGTGGCTGCTGTGCTTGTGGTTCTGGTGGTTCTGGTGGTTCGGGTGGTTCTTGTGGCGTCTTGTGGTTCTGGTGGTTCTGGTGGTTCGGGTGGTTCTTGTGGCGTCTTGTGGTTCTGGTGGTTCTTGTGGCGTCTTGTGGTTCTTGTGGCGTCTTGTGGTTCTGGTGGTTCTGGTGGTTCTTGTGGTTCTTGTTGTTGCTCATGGTGGCCGGTGCGGACGGGGTTGATGTGGTTGCACATGTGCTTCAAATTGTCATCTTGGCAGAGGCTAAACTGGTGGCAGGTCGGCACATCTCTCCCCAGTGTCAACAGGCTTACCACAACAAATTACCGTGGGAAAGGGTCTGCGCTGAGGAGAAGGATTTCTTCGGAGAACCATGGCCAGAACAAGCAACCCTCTGCTTGCGAGCCTCCATGTCCCGGCAACTGTGGGATCAGTGTTGAAATGGAACATTCGGAACATTTTGTTCATATTAGATGCGTCTTATGGATCACATAATCACATCCAATCAATCACCCATTCAGTTTCGGGGCGGGCGATTGAAATCGTCCTAGCTCACACAACACAGACCACAGGGTTTCGCAGATTTCAAAGGGAGCTGTGCCCACTAATGATGTTTTGCCCCCTAATCATTTGTTGATGCTTAGGACATGTTGGCGGGACCATTCAAAAGGAGACCAGCTGGGGTGCCGCCAAGGTGCCAAAAAGAATTGAAGTCGTCCATATTCCTCAGCAAACCGCTGCAGGGTGGTGGGGCAGGTGTGGTAATCCTCGCTTTAGGGCAGTACTCTGTAGACATCAGGCATCAATGGCGTGCAAAAAGCCACACAAATCATCAGATTCCGGCGAACATTTTTGAAAGCGGTAGCAGGCTGAAGCTACAACACCATGAAGACAAGGAGGGATATGCTTTATCTGAACAAATTGAAACAACATTTCAATAAATCAATCAGCTATGCCTTTGCCAACTTGACACGAAGACCCCTAGCTGGTTGGTGGTTGAACCACCCCAATGAAAAAAATGTTTGTCAACCAGCCCTAAGTACTTACTAGGGAAAATAACGCATAACGTGCCAATCAAACCACCAACCGATTCAGGCTGGCTAAGTTCCAAGACGTGGAGCCTGCAATCGTTTCTTTGGTGGATCATGTCACATGGCCTGTTCCTCTACACACAAGGCCCCGCCTGTGATGGTGATCTGTAGCTACTAGGCTCACTTAGGGGTCAGGTAGCCTGACTATGGCTCATTTTGACAAATGATCAATATATCATATTGAGAAGATCTATCGATCTATCTATCTATCTATCTATCCATCTATCTATCTATCTATCTATCTATCTATGGCTATATCTGTACACAAGCGTCACGGACAAATTGACTGCTCCAAGTGGCAATTTCTGTCTGTCTGGACACCTGCCCTTTTGCATAGGCAACGTCATGGCCCACGTTGCATACCTCGACCCGTCAAGGATGGCCACTGCTTGCACGTGAGGGACGTGTTGCTGCTACCGGGCCCTACTTTTATTTATGATGCGGAATTACAGCCATATGTGCGCGATACGTTGTTGCATAGTTCTCGTACAATGCAATGAAGAACTTTAAGGGGCTTTGATCAGCATTCCTTAGTCCGGGCATGGCCATCTTTGCCAGATTTCCTAACTTTTGCGAGTTTATAATCCAATATTTATTGTTTTGCATGCTAGAAGTAAGTATGTCAGCCATGACGTAACAGTGTGTCAGCTTGGCCATCAGGCTACAAATTATACAAATTGGCAATGCTTCTGTCTTTGCTCACATTTCTTCACGCATCTCATCTGTCCATCTCAGGATCTCCTCGAAAAAGTTTTCGCTTAATAGGAGGTTGTGCTTTGCTACCCTTGCTTTCGCCTCGCGCCTCCGCGGAACTTTCGCCAAATTTTCGCGAATTGTTTCGAAACGTTGGGAACTCATCAGGGTTTGCATTGGCTTGGACTGATCTTCCCAGAAGAAACCTGTACTGCTCAAAAGTTTGGACTGGCACTAATGCTTATTTGTTCCTACATTAAGTGACGCAATTAACTTTCCCAAAAACTTGTGCGGAGAAAACATATTTTGCGAAATCGAAAAAAATCGAAAGTAATAAACCTATAAGTTATGAAAGAAGTTGAAATCTAAACTCCTTACACAGACCTTTTTTGCCACCCAAACACATGTCATTGGCGAACTTTCTGTATCGCTTCAATTGGGGTATGTTTCAACTAGAGCTCAAAAAAACATAAGCCAAATCTACCTAAAAAAATTCTGTGCTAAACTCAGGCTACACCCAGAGCATCCCCACATCATTCCCAATCTATCCTGAAAAATGATTCGGAAGGTTTCGGAAGTAAATGTTGCCAAACTGAATCTACTGCATCACAAAAAAATGTATCACTACCAATTGTTTCACATCAGGGTATGCTAGGCTTAATCTGGTTTCCATTGCAACCCCAATGACATCCCACATCACTACCAGACCACCCCCAAACATATCCATGTCTCATTCCCAGATCACTCCCACTTCATTCCCACATCACTCCCAGCTCACTCCCAGCTCGCTCCCAGGCCACTCCCAGGTCACTCCCAGATTCTGGCCGACCCCCAGGTTATTCCCAACTCATTCCCAGGTTGCTCCCAGGTCACTCCCAGATTACTATTCAAGCCTGTGGGTATGTTTTTAACAAGTAACTGTTTCCAACCAATCCAAACAGAATGCTGCCCATGCTTTGTAAATCATCGTGTTTCCTACCTGTGGCTTGCTTTTGGTAATGTGTTTTTGGCTTTCACCACTTGTGACAAAATGGCACCAAATTCAATATTACCAAGGCAAGCTTGCAGAAAAAGTTGGGAGCCAACATGTGGTCCACATGAGTTGAAGCAAACCCGCATTGAAACAATACAGAAAGTTACCCTAAGAACATGTGCAAATGATGATGGCGATGATGGTGATGGTAGTGATGGGGATCATGATGGTGATGGTGATGATGGTGATGATGGTGATGATGGTGATGGTGATGATGATGATGATGATGATGATGATGATGATGCTGCTGATGATGATGATGAGGAGGAGGAGGAGGATGACGAGGATGAGGATGAGGATAATGATGAGGATGATGACGAGGATGAGGATGATGACGAGGATGAGGATGAGGATGAGGATGAGGATGAGGATGATGATGATGATGATGATGATGATGATGATGATGATGATGCTGATGCTGCTGATGATGATGATGATAAATGATGAAGAAAAAGATGATGATGATGATGATGATGATGATGATGATGATGATGATGATGATGATGATGATGATGATGATGATGATGATGATGATGATGATGATGATGAATGAGGAGAAGGATGATGATGATGATGATGATGATGATGATGATGATGATGATGATGATGATGATGATGATGATGATGATGATAAATGATGAAGAAAATGATGATGATGATGATGATGATGATGAGGAGGAGGAGGAGGATGTAAAAATGAGGGGGAATCGTATCATGATCGTCAGCAAGACCAGAATCATCATCTCTTATGCAACTTCCCTTGGCTCAATGCCGCTGCCACGACATTCTTTGCATGCATGATAAAATCAAAACCTAAATGGAATTCCCAAGTAAAGACCCAGAAGGTTGAAACCCGGCATGGGTAGATTTGTTTTGGGCTCAGGGGAGAAAAATGCCGGTGGCTCCTGAAGACTGACAGTGACATAACTCGTGGCGACAGTGGCAAAAACGTCTCACTTTAGATGGTTCTTGCAAGGTAGTTGGTACTTCCTCTTAGCCAAACAACTGGCACATGCTCCCGCACAAGTAGCATAAACTGACTGTGATCTTTGAGGCAAATTCAACTGGAGGCTGAACAAATGGATTGCACGGACCTGGGGCATTTGGAGCTCGCAGTTTCATAGTTGTTTCATCACTGGAGGATGCCAAACACAGCAACAATTCAGCATTTCATTGGCGTCGAAGGTGGGCCATGCTCATAGTAAACCTTCGAAATGTCCAGTCACTATGCCGCAGGTTACATCAGGTGACTATGCCCAGTCACCCAGTCACTTGACATGTCGTGGTGAAGCCTCCCGCGGGGTCAACAGCGCTTCGCTTCAACCAAGCAGCAACTTCCAGTCGCGAACCTGTGGACAAATCCTCAGTCCAGGAGTTGGTAGTCGTCCAAGGCGTGGATTGTAGTGGAATGTCTGTCTGGCTTGTCTGCAAAAACTATTTGGGGGTTCTCAAGCCTTAGGGACCTCCAGTCCTCTTTTTAATCACTCACAATGTTAAACAACAATTTTTGGGAGGCTCACTATTTTTAGAAACCACCATTTCTTGTTCGGAGCACAAGTTTGGCTACGATAAATCGTGGGCGTTCCCGGTTGCGCTTTCTCTCTCTCTCTCTCTCCAGTACCGTCAGTGCTTGCGATCCTCGTTGTGAGACTGAGCGAAGGATCAAGTCTAAGAGGCGAAGCCGTCGCCACTCCTGGCCTCTATACTGGTGCATGCATGTGTCCCATTCAATTATTGATAACGTTATATTGCATACTTTTGGCCGCTGTCGTTTCCATTTCGAAACCTTCTTTGACAGGGACAAGTACTGCCTCTGCTTGATCCACGCCGGTAGTTCACCTTGAGGCTCAGGTAGCCCAGTAAAACAGAAAAACACAAGCTAGCTGACGCAGAAAACAAACCGGACCTGTTCTGCGAACCCGGGGACCAAGAAGAACCATCCACTGCCATAGGCATCGGCATATTAGGCCATGTACAAGGTGGGCCCCCCTAGTTATAAGTTGATTAATAAGCCATTTAACTATAGTTATATCTACCATAACTGGTAGTTACCCTAGTTATAACTCAAGTTAGCTAACGTTTCGGGGGCCCACCATGTAAGACCCGCCAGAACCAAGGGCCATAGCTGCAACTGGACCAAGGGGCGCAAATCAACTTCAGCTGTTCTCCTCGCAGCTCTGCCTCCACTCGATCGAACGAGGTCCTGACGCAGAACTGGATGCGCGGCTGGAGCAGCGGACTGCAACGGACGTCACGGGCCCCTGCGCATCGCACACTCTTTGGCCATAGCTATTCTGAAGAGAAACACAAGATCCAAGCTGGGAATAGTGATTTTCCATTGCTAGATTCAATTTCCGAAGGGCACCCATTTACCAACCCATCAAACAACTCATGCACCTTCCCCTGAGACGGATCACCGGCCATTCAAACAACACCAACATGTTGATGACCGCCTTTGATGCAACTATGGAAGACCCCGAGCCTCTTTGGAAAACTATTGGCTTGAGGGTGCTTGGGTCAAGAAGTGCATGCAAGCAAAGCCCCTAGATCGGACAATCTTGGCAGGTTGTGTCATCCATCCGGTATGCTTCATCTCACACTGTGGGCATCAAGATTGAAACCGTCCATTTAGTCCCAAACCTGGAATGATTTGGAATCCGGAGACGGAGTCTGAGAGGGACAGGTATCTTTTCAATGATAGTTCCATACTCGGAAAGCATTCCCAACTCAACTGTAAACAGCTGGTGATCATCAAATTTGCGAGGCTTGCAAGCCTATGGATCTCATTTTATGGCGCCATGCTCGGGCTTCCAGGTTTCCGCCGCTGCCCTGAACATCCCTGGGTGCCCCTGCATGCCGGATTCATCGTATTGAGAGGGAAACGCCCCGCCTGGAGACAGGGCGGTGGGGCTACCACGTGGGTTGAGCCAGGTACCTCCATGGACTCCAACTGGGAAGGCTACAGATGGTGGTTGGTCAACAGCTTCGCACCCAGCCACGCCTGGATACTCAAGGAGACTCAACAGAGGGGTTACGGTTCGGTCATTCGCCTGCTTGAGAAAGTCATCACCCAAATGAATTGAACCTTCCGATGAACCTTCCGATCATCTTGGTGATGCTGATCGCGAAACCCAAATGGTGGATTCCTAAATGGTGGATTCCCAGAGATAGGCATCGAAAGAGATGCTCCGAAATGCCTTCGAAGCCAACAAACACGTGGCCGAATAACCCACAGCCGCGAGCGGCTGGGGCCGGCGGCTCCGGCAAGCCTGGCCTCATGCTCCATGCGTGTGAGCAGTGGAACCCATCGAATCAATAGCCCTGTTGCAGTCCGCAACAACATCGCGTTGCGACTGTTCTTCCCAACGTGTACTGCTTGGTGGTTGAACCACTCTGAAATGATATGCTCATCAACGAATCATCCCAAATATCTGGTGAAAGTGATAGGTGTTTAAAACCACCAGCCAGTTCAGCGTTGAGCCAACCATCATCCAACAAATTCTTGCCAGTCAACCACTACTGACCGCTATTAATTCATTCTGGGCCGTCAATCCACATTTGCTATCATGAACGGTCATCAACCACCATTAGTTATCGCTATAATACACGTATAGAGACCATTAATCAACAATGATCAAGTATTATAACTTTGCACCCCTGTTAATTAACCGTTCATATTAGCATAGAGACCATTAATTGCCATGTTTATCAATTTCTTAATCGCATCAGCAACCATCATAGCTTTACCAACCATCAGCCACCGTTTTTGGCTCGCTTCCAACGTGCGGCCTTGGGTCCCATCCTCCGCCATGGGCCCGAAAAAACGAGGACGAAATTTGAGGCCGGCTGCGGAGATCAAAGGCTGGGGACCCTTGGATCCTGCCCGCCACCCATGTCATGATGGCAATGATTAATGATGACCACTTGGGACCTATGATTCATCACCATCAAGGTACTGCCAATGCTCTACAAAGCCAATCGCCATTTGTGATTGACCACCAACGACAATACCATGAAAATTGTGCTTTTGATAGATGATGGCATGATAAAATGGATTTTAACATGCACAAACAACTATGTATAATATATAAATTGAGGCATGATGAAATTGAGGAAAAGTGTTTGTATATGACCGACCACCATGAATGATGATGCATGATGAAACCATGGTGAGTGATTGTTACAGTACTCACAATTCAGGAGAAACGGCCACTAATGATAGGTTGAACCGTTAATCAAGCATTGCAGCACAACCGTTGTCCCATTACTACTGCGATGAATTCCAGTGGATGGTGACCATTCGCAATGCTTGTTGAACCCGCATAACCTATGGCACCTCTGCATCATTGCAATGGCCGGCATTAGCCATTATTAACCATCATTCACCAGTGTTCAAAACACTACATCGCTCCCCTTGGATGGTTCACTCCCCGCAATGGGTAGTTCATGACATTGCTGCGGTTTTATTGAATGCAGTATGCAGTGATCTCATCAAATTATATGACTTTCACCGGCCCACTCCCTTCACCCACACTCGTAAACACAAACACCAAAAAAGGAAGCCTGGCTTTGAGTGGGGGGAACTAGTCATGCTATGTCATGCTGGGATCTTGGAGATTGATTGGGGTCCACAGGGTCAAGCACCCTGGTATACCCCCCGGTATACCAGGGAAAAATGATGCTTATGATGGCGCCAGCCGGCACTGGGCGCGCTGCAGTTTCGAAGTTTTTCGTAAGCTGCACGCTTCAGCAACACTTTGAAACCTTAGGATCTGTATATGATATGCTTCGGAAGCTCTAGATCAAGTAGAATCCAAGGGCCCCCTCCTCTGTGTGCAGTCCGCTTTTTTGGCCGTGCACCAGTACACGGAAAACAGTCTTCCAACAGCCCGGGCAGAAGACTGCAATAATTGCCAGGATGACGTTGCATACCTGCAGCTGCCAGGAATGCGGAAAACCGAGAGAAATGCTTCAGAATAAACGGTGACGCAATGCTGTCACCGTATCACCTGATCAGTTAAACAGAAAGGTGATGTGAAGGACGACTATCACGACTCACATGGCTCATGCAGGTGTGAAGGATAGACGTGGTCCTCTTGGATCACTTTGTGAGCCAAGGAACGAAAATGTTTTTAAAAACGCACAAAGCCTACATAACGGAGCCTGATGCTCTCTTATATGTCCGAATCTCTTCAAACTAAGGACACCGATCACGACTTCTCATCACATCGGGCTGAGATCCAGATCCCATCTCTGTCCATTAGGCACCGGTCAGTTTGAATTGGATCTCCGATCACAATACACACTTTGCGCCTCAATAGCCTGGCATCTGCTGGCTATTGATTGCACATCGGGCACCGGAGGTGTTGAGTGATCAACCACTTTTTCACACAGGCCTTATGAAATCGGTGCCCGCAGGGCAGTTGCGCTTCTTCTTCTCCTCCCTCGTCGTGGCAAATGGCACAGAAACATGGCTCTTCACCATGGACATCCTGAAGCATGTCCTCCACAATGGCCCTTCTGCGGTGCAACTGCAAAGAAGCTCTCAAAACTTCCTGCTGCTGCGGACCAAGCTCCCGGTTCAGAACCAGTTCCACCGTCTTGGCGTCACGGAAAGCCTGGAACATGGCAGCCCTTGGCTCCGAGATTCCGTTGACTTCCAGCACAGCTTGCCCAACTTCGATGGCATGCTGAGGGTTCTTCTCGTTCCACTTCCTTACGGCTGTGGTCTCCAAGACATCTACGATCAAAAGTCCCTGCACGCTGGGATGACCTCCCATAGTGACGCCAAACTGCTCTGATTCTGGGCACTCCAGCACCACTTGGAAACTGGACTCAGGGAACTCAGTGGTTTTCTGTGGCTTCCTCCTCTTGCAGCAGGTCTGGTGGCCCAGCAGAAAGCCAACTCCAAGGAAAGGCATGTTCGGGTGCTGCTATTTGCAAGGGATTCGAAGGGATGAAAATTCTCCGGTCTTTTTTCAGCTCTGCCGGACCAGAGTGCTTGAGCCACCAGCACAGAGCCCAACAGCCATGAGCAAAAAAGCCAGGCATGAAGTACCTGTCCAAAGGATGATGGCTGGAACATCCCAGGCCAGGTTAGTCCATCTCACATGTTCCTGATTGGCGATTCTAAGTCATCCGGTACCAGGGTTGCATCTCCCATCCCAGGGTTCAACACCCTTCTTTTTTCTTTTCCGGGTGAAACGGTCCGCGAAGTTGGCGGCTAGTAACACTGAGCGATGTTGTTGCTAGCTGTGCTTCTCAAAGCAAGGCAGCAAAAAAACATGAAGGCAACTCCAACACGAAGTGAGAATCACAGAAAAAAAACACAGAGTTAGTGAATGGTAGGGTCTGCTGGCCTCTTTGCAGCGCAAGGCTCTTTTGCCACGCATGTAGAAACAGGTCTTCCCATATTTGGTTTCAACCAGGCTATTTGTGCTTGTTGTGGTGGTTGTTGTTGCTGCTGGTGTTGTTGTCGTTGTTGTTATTGTTGATGCTGTTATTGCTGTTGGTTTTGATTGTTTACCCGGCCTATGTCACTTAATTCTTAGTTGACCTCGAACACTTGCAAATATGGGGTGTTTGTCGACTGGTAGGACCCCTAAATCCTCTTGCATGTTATAGTCATTGATAATGATGAACCAATCATAATTGGAAAAAGAACATATTCGCAAAACTATCTCAGCGTCTCCAGCGACTTGGTGCTCACGACCTCTTTCTTTTCCTCGGCGAGCACGGTGCTGTCAATTCCGGCTATGTCTGACCAAGGATGGCACTACCTTGCAGTACGCGCACCCCGAAATGACCATCCCTGATCTCCAAGCACTCCAGTGATGGTTGATGGTTCTTGTGGAAAACTCGACCGTTTCCGGGGATAGAAGCCATGGTTAATACCCCTATGGGTTCGCAGAAACTTCAAAGGGTCTAACCTACCTGGTCCATCAATACCGCCATGGTAGTATCTCCATCATAGACGTCAGGATGCATCAGCATGGCAATCGTTGCGAAGCTTTACTCACCCGCTAGCCCAACCATAAACAGATCATGTTGGCCGTTGCGCAACTCTCCCCGGTTCAGGATCTAATATCAAGGGGCCCCTCCTGACCTGTGATCATGGTCTCTGCTAGTCTTCCGGGAAGCTGCGCCATGCTTGATGATGACTTCCGGATCGTGAGATCAACCATCTCTATACGAGCCCATATATGACTTGAGGAAACATCCTCTCCTGACTCTAGGCACTCAGTCAACTCACGATCAAATGTGGATCAGTGGGCAGCACAATGCTCTAACTGGATCATGCAAACAATTCAATGCTATCCAATGTCCGTTTGAAGCATCAAAATGATTAATGACGGTGAATGATGCTTAATTATCAAGATTGGTTCCCTCAAAGGCACGCCTGTCCGAGATCAACACTTGTCACTGCTGTCGCTGATTCCCAAGTTCAAATTCCAGTACCGTACCATCAATGAGAATCTGGATGACCCGCATGAATCAATCCATCACTGGTTGCTGGTTCATGTGGGTGCTCACCACCCTCGTCATGAAAAGTATGCTCAAGTCAACCAACCAGTTGCTCATAATCACTAGGAAAAACTGTTCAAAACCACAAACGATATTTAACCCCTATAGTGGCTTATTAATCCCTATTGTTAACCAACATTAATGGCAAAAACCACCAACCAAATCACAATTCACGTGGTAGCTAGAGTCACCTGGCGTCCAAGCTCGCCAGGCGATTGGTTTTTTTTAATTGCTGATGCGAATTCCCTCCAAACCAGGTGGCTATGGGTCAATATTAACCAACCAATAATTGGGGATAATGACCAGCAATTGTAGGGAAAACAATGGTGAATGATGGGGAACCAGGGGTACAGGGTTTTGACCCACAGCCAGGTTGGATGATCATCCAATCTACTACTGGTTGGTGGTTTCAACCCCTAGAATAGCAGTCAACCAGCCATTTGTTACCCATCACTAGGCCAGCCAAACCATCAATCTGCTGCTGAAACATGGCCATGCCAGGCGTGCGCCAAGACACTTCCAATTGCCCCCTCGCTTCGTACTCCTCTCAAAGGCTTGGATCGGTCAAGGTGACGATGCAAATATCTACCCCTATGCACTATGCTTCCAGTGATCATGAAAAATTGCCTGGTAACCTGCTGGTTTCTACCAGTGTTGTTTGTGTTTTTTGTTACCTATGGTAAAAGTAGCTGGAAGGGTAGGGTACAGTAGGCAGGAGTACGGTCACGTCTAAAACTTAACACGCAAGAAATGTATATTTACGGTGGTCTTGGGCCACATATGCCCACGTAGATACCATGCAATGCATGCACAAATACATTAATGGATGGGTATGTGACGGTATGTGTATCTGCCGGTGTGTTAGCTCAGACGCTCATAGCTTCCCCTTGTGAGAGAGACATGGCAGTGGGTCAAAACCCGGTACCCTTGGTTCGCCCATCATTAGCCATTGTTTCTCGTTTATTGTTGGTGATAATCCCCTCTTATTGGTTGGTTAAACCCTTGACCAACTCGCCACATGCTGCCAGATCTACCCACCTTCCCTTGCCGCTCCTCGCACCCTCATGCTTCCGCTTGCCATGGCCACTGCTCAGGGAGGCGAATTGTTTGCTGGTCACCTGTGCCAGTGACGGTAAGATTGGAGGTCAATTATTGTCTGGTTGGTGGTTTCAACCCATGGTTAACTAGTGGTTAATAATGGATATTATATTGTAGTAGTGGTTGATTATGATCCTTAGTGGTTGGTGGTTGAACCACCCCTATGAAACATATCAGTCAACCAACCACTTGTTTATAATTACTAGGAAAAACCAAAAAATGGTTGAAACCACCAACCAGTGATTGTTTCATGATAGCTCATTGGTGGGGAATGAGGCGGTTTCCATGATGAAATGTTTTAGTGATTTTTAGTATAGTATGGCCACGCACTGCAATGATTGGAACACCTTAAATGAAGCTCTAGGCACAGCGTATTCGAAGAGGCTCTTTCACTCTCAGAGGTCATTTCAGGGCAAAAACAACACAGCGTGTCCTGGAAGCTGCAAGCCATGTTGTATGTTCACGGTCATTGCAAACCACAACGCGCACGTGACACGAACCAAATGTTAATGCGCTTCTAGATTTTCACTCCAGGTATGAAAGTCATGTTTGTTCTAGGGTAGACAAAAAATTCGTTTCGTACGCGGAGCCTTTCCGAGCCTAGCAATCGTTCGGAATAAACAGTAACCGCAACGAATCACATTATCTCTCTCTCTCTCTCTCCATCGCTACCTCGAATCACATTATCAAAATGTTAGTTTTATTGCCCCGTCGGCGCCTCACTTCTCTTCTTGGTTGTCCACTCTTGCCTAAGCGGCCGGGACAGGACCACCGTCCAACTTGACACCTAGCAGGACACCTTGACCTGGAACACCAAACGGCCTTCGAATGGCGTAAGCGCGACCATGAAACCAACCAGGGATGGTGGCATTGACCATGTATGAAACATAAACATACATAAACATCATTAAACATCATTAAACCAACTGGGGATTTCTCAAAACAGGGAACCCTAAAATGGCTGGCTTCTTACTGTAAATAATGAATATTGGATGATTTGAGGGGACTCCTCTTTTGACAGACCACCAATTATCCGGGGTGGCAATCGTAATAAGAGAGACGGGTTTACTGCAAATAACTAACTGGCCTGACAAGATGCATAATCAGCGACACTGCTTGGACTAAGCTCAATGTGTTCATCCTGTCAAGCCTGCCAAGCAGCAGACTACCGAGAATACACTCATCAAAGCAAATCTCTCAGAGAATAATAACCAAAACACGTGAACTGCGCAACACTTCTTGCTCCATCCTTCTGGTGACGCTTCCTCTCGCACTAGTCACTATCCACTAAGCAAATGCCAAGCAACACTTTCTCGTCTCTCAACATGGTGTCCAGAAAACTGCGGCCACTGTGAGCTGATACCTCTCCTTGGGTTGTTCCACTGAGCCCATGATGATCCCCACGATGATTGAAGTTTGGAAGCCAAACTGCCATGGCCGATGAGCTTAGATTAGGAATGCATATGAACATTGACTCAAGTGTTTGGACAAATTTTGACACAAATGCCAAAATAAAACAGAGGCATCTAACATATAAGCGTATACATTTAAAAAAACAAAGGAATACCGAATAGAAACCTAAAGTAATTGTACACGTGTGGTGCAAATGGCATATTAGGCATTGAACTCGATTGAAACGGCGGCTTGTCAAGTTGAAAAAGGGACAGTGACGGCTGGATGGTGGTGGTCCGTCCCCTCCCTATAGCATTTGTAAGCATCTACAATTGTCTACAGGTTTAGCTGCGAATGCTAACATACAAAAGCAGTCCTAAACGGGTCATCTGTGTGACGTCATCTCCAGGTACGTTCGAAAAGAAACCACGCTGCAACTGGTTGACTTACCATGAGCTGCCACCATGGCTCGAGTCTTGGTATGGTAGCCCGTGGCTGCCATGCCACCACCCACCTCTGTGGCAATGGTGAAGTACTTCCTGGGCCAGGGAAACCAACATGTGAAACAGGCCAAGCATTTTTCTTGTGACAGGATCTGTTTCTTGATTCTGTGGTTGCTGGTGGTTGTAAGCCATCACCAAACAGGAAAGTAAACACTGTTTAAAACCACAAACTGGTTAAGCATTCTTGAATATCCTTGGTCATTTATCGGCATGATAGCATTGCCAAAACATCAATCATTCCTCGCACCAGCATCAAATGGAATTGAAAGTTGAAACTGCCTTGGCAAGTCCTCAAAATCAATAGGCTCAGTCCCTACTAATCACTCTCAGCCGCTAACCGTTGTACCACCCCGAATCTTGGTCTTCCATATGGTAGCTCCTTGGCTCCCCCTTAAAAGGGATGTAGGGATACCCCTGGCTCCTGGCCTTGCTCCCAACCACCAGCCAGTGGTCTTCCAAGTCTCGGAAGTTCCTTGGAGTCGTTGGATTTGTAAAACCTGAGAGGGGCCAGGTGCCACGGGGACAACAACCACCTGTACAGCTTAGGATGGGCATGGGATGGGGATGCCTAAAATGCTGGCAAAACCTCTGATCCACACATATCAACACAAAGGGATCGGGATGCAACCTAAGAGATACCAAGGATCGACTACTTAGGTTGGGATGATACTTGGTTTCAACACCCTGGGCCAGGCACTTGCGGAGAATGAAGCGAGAAATCCCCATATATTGGGTGGGGTCTTCAATAATGTAGCTTGACCACTGGTTAATCATGTCACGGCTTGGGACAAGATAAGCTGGGAGCGCCCCGTCAACAAGAAAAGCGACCGGCTGCAAAACAACCCGACCTGGAGCCACATCAGAAGCAACCCACGTTTCAATCATACACATTGCGATTCAATTCAGGACTTGGTAAGCTCCATTCAGGCTGCGCTGATCCTTCTCGAGAATGCTCTGGTGCTGACTGATGTTGGCCCATTTCACCCAAAACTCTAGTAAAACTAGGCCACCTCTCTGTGAACAGAAATGGGGTAGTTTATTCATCCCTGGAGAATCCCTGCTATCAAATGATCACTGGTACAACTCTAGAACGGCAATGCACCTCCTATGGGTCCTATGACTCCTTGGGTGCCAACAACCCTGCGGCATAGCCCGGTTCCCTCTGCCCTTCGCGGCCTCTTGGGATCGAAGTTGGCTCGGAGCCGCAGGGCTCTCAGTTCCTTCTCCAACTCGGGAGTCATCTTGTGCCTCACCACCAGTGGTGCCAAGGCGTCGGCCAAGCCATCCGATCCCAGGTTCTCCAGTTTTGCAGCGTCGATTCTTCGAATGCCAAGGGCTTTGTGGTGAAATCTGCGGTGCGCATGCATATCACCAAAATATGCAGGTATGACGCTGTATGACCAGGAAAACCCGGCAACACATTTGGCCAACACCAAACCAACCAAGTTTCAAAGCAACAGACTTGAGTTGGTCCTTGGGAACGTGCATAATTTGAATGTCGAGAGTTCAGATCAGCGCAGTTCAATCACCAAAACCCAAACTGGCAAAACGGGCATTGCTTCGGGATGTCTGGGATCGGCTGATGGCTGGTTTGGCTGGTTGACCAGCCAGCTTGACGGCAAAGAAATGCTCGGCCAAAGTTGATCTCTAAACGATCTCAAAAAACTTTTGCTAAAACAAGCTAACACATATCCATATCAATCCAACAAAACAAGTGCGGTTTCCATGGCTTTTCTCAATGGTTTTCATTGCTTCACCTGGTGTTCAAGTATGGTGACGACTCCTATCAGAAACCTGGATTCTCCTTGGCTACCCTCCACGCGCTTCTCCAAGGAACTTGGGCAGTCCGAACCATTTCTCCAACTTCTCCTCTCGCTCCTTCTTGGCCTCCGCCCGTCGCTCCTGAAGTGCGAACCACGCCACAAGGGCATGGATGGCATGGCATGGTCGAGAGGGGATGGGTGATCACTGATCGTCACTGATGAACCTACCAAACATATGGCCATCCACCAGCATGTTTCTGCAGATGTGCACCAGCAAAGCACCGTTAAACATGACCAAAACACGGGGTGCTGATCACCAAAACCTGAATGCTTGCGCGATAGTTGGAATGTTCATGTCAAAATAGGCCCACTCTGGGGCTGCCCAGGCCGTTCTGGACAGCTCTCAGCTTGGTGTTTCCTTCATTGCTCACAACAACTCACCATTTACATATCTAAGGCCCGTGGACCGGCGCTTAGGTGGTGGATTGCTTGATTGATTTGATTGATAACATTGTCTGGTTGGCTGGGTTCCACCCAGAAAATGGGTTCAAAAATGGGCTACACCCAAGTCTGGTTGAGAAAGCCATCAGCAATCAGCCTAATCATTATCTGATTGTAGCTTCCAACTCCCATGACTTGCCATGACCATGTTTCATCACCAGCCACCATCAACATACATCACGCTCTTGACCACGTGCCAATCGCCACCAGAACTACCAACATCCCCAAAGCATGCGGCACCACAAACCTCACAAAACCGACCATTTGCTACCCATCTTTCCACTAATTACACCTCAAATTGTAGCCTTTGATTATGCCATAAACTACCCATCACTCAACCATGACTACCACCCTGACCCCCTCCCACCCTCACCCCCCCACCCTGCACCAACCTGGGCGCAACAGGTCCCTGGGCGGCCCCCGCCTTTGCATCGTTCACCGGCCTCACTGCCGCCGCGCGAACCTCCCGAGACGAAGCACTGGGACGGGCGGCGCGGCCCGGCAGCGGGGCCTGCAGCAGGCTACCTGAGGCCCCCAGCAGCGCTGGGGACGGCAGCTGGGAATCTCTGGCTCTCAAGGGGCCGCAAGGACCGCACATGTGAATGGGCAGCTTAGTGGTTGACCATCATCAACCATTCTCATGAACCGGTTTGAATCCATAGGAACTATAATGTTACCAATGTTACCAGTGCTATCCATGTTACCAATCATTAGTGGCTACTCATTCTTAGTCTCTTTGGTTTTTGTTGAAACTGCTGAACTGAATGGCCCCACGTTGCAGGAACTCGCCATGAAGAGGCTGGTCCCAGGGCACCAAGATTGAGAGGCAACCAGTGGAACTAGAATCATCTAGCCTTATGATTCCAAATGCCGCGAAATAGGAGGTAACCAGCTGGTTTCTACCATGGCTGTTAGGGGTTAGATATATACCCACTATAAGTGGAAGCATAGGCTAGGATGACTACAAGCAATAGAATCACAAGTAGAACCTAGAGCAATTTGACGGTAACCTGTAGAACCATCACGTCCAGAAGAACTATCCCATAGAATTAGATTTAAAAAGTTATGTTAACCGTTAACCTACTAGTATAGCAAAATCACAAAACACCAAATAGTTTGACTGATCTCACTAGGTCACTACTAAGTCTATATTGATACTAGTGGTCTTACCACCCGCAACAGGTCAGATGTACGTCATTAACATGCGCAGATGGCATTGACCAGCCAAAGGCCGTCCTCCAAGTCACAAGGCACCAAATCAGGATGCTTGTGAGTGGTTTGTTGAAGGATCTCTCTATGGCCGGGGCCAACCAGTGCTAGGGAATGGGTGTGAGTCACGGTGCCCTCCCCTGGTTATAACGTGCTTGGAAACCCATAGATCCAGCAGCATCGGCAATGCTTCCCCTGGCAGGTCGTGGATTCCGTGAGCTGCGTACCGCTGCCAAGCCACTAGTGCTGGCACTGAAACGGCCTGACAGCTGGGTTGTGCTGCCGCAAGCTTCGGGGTGCTACATCTGTGACACCAATGGCCATGTGACCTGGTGCCGTGGATTTCCCCGGGTATGGGAATTACGCATCGTCTATGACTTGATGACTTGTTTTTGCGGGTGGACTTGCTGCCTACCAACCTTTCAAGATAGTGGCTGAAATTAATTGGTTCCTGATCCTTGACAAAGGTTGATAATGATTTGGTGGTCTCTTAAAATGGGGGTTCCCCGGAATCATCCAACATGAGCCATTTGAGGTAAGAAACCTACGAGTAGCATAACTCTGGGGGTCCCTATGGCTTGAGAAACCTCTATATTCAGTGGTTATCTCTTGTCTTCTTGATCATTATCAAACCTGGATTGGAGAATGACCGATCACGGCTGAGCATCTACAGCGCGGATCGCCTGGTAGAGCTGCGGTATTGAAGTTGCCCTCACCTTGCGGCCACCACGATGGGGTCCGTGGTGCTTTTCTTAGTGGTTAATGATGGTTAACGATTATGGTTAATGATTATGGTAAATGAGTATGGTTAATGATTATGGTTACCGATTATGGTTAATGATTATGGTTAATGAGTATGGTTAATGATTATGGTTACCGATTATGGTTAATGAGTATGGTTAATGATTATGGTTAATGATTATGGTTAATGAGTATGGTTAATGAGTATGATTAATGATTATGGTTAATGATGGCTCATAGGTGAATACAAAGGTGATAATCACCAACAATAATGGATGATGATGGCTTTTAATTAATTAATGTTGGATCCATTTGTCAGTCAACCAGCTATATTTGGGATCAAGCACTAGCTATTGACGGGATAAAGTGGGGCTGGTTTGTTAACCTGGATTAATCATCAATTCTTAGGTTCTGTTCCTGTAGTTGTTGGAGACTCAGCATTGCAACACTGTACAATTAGAAACGCATCTTTTACGCTTGAAATCGATGTGAAATATGATGAAGTGGTTCATCTGAAATAGAAAAGAAATGTCTCTGTCTGGGTGACGTTGTTTATTCAAGGCGTTTCTCTAATTATGTGTGCACTTATTTCAGTCAATGGCGAGCAGGTTGAAACCAACCTCAATGTAGCGAACAAACTACTTGTTGAGAAGTTGAGCATCTCGTCATGTCATCACATACAGCCTCGCTTTTGAAACAAGAAAACCCGCATAAATCCGAACGTTTTCGCACTCCCGCATCAAATGATTGCTGGAAAGAAGCTCTGCTGTTTCGAAGTGCGGGCCTTCTACATTATCAAATCCAGAATCCTCTGAGATGATGGTTGGCATATTTGATGCATTGCTAGCAGCAGCAAGGAGGTCGAGAACAGAAACACACCATCTCCATCAACACCAAGAAAGCATCAACCGCCACAAAATCAGAAGAACAATAGCAACAACATGCAACAACAACTATTACTGCTACTGCTAAAGCTGGCACTACTGCTGCTGCTACCGCCACCGATGTGGCTGCTGCTACTTGTACAGCTAGCCAATCATAACCATAAGCAAACACCACCATACCCCGCAGCCACACCCCGTTGGCTTTCCCTCGCACCATCTGCACGGCGTGGCCCGCGACCACGCCTGACAAATAAAGATCATCCGCTCCAAGCCCCACATCCAACCTGGACGAGCCGACCACGCGGTGGGTCATCCAGCAATCAAGATCTATCTGTTTGTGAGGCATGGAGATAACATCTGGTTTTTGAACTAGGCCTCATATTTTCAGATCTTGTCTAATATGTTCTTTGAACTATGCCTATATTGTTTTGTTTGGAACAAAACGCCTTCTGTACGGGCCTGCGTTCGCTAAGTACACAAATATCACACAGAATTCAAACAGGTCTTGCTTGACCTGTACATAACATCAATGAAATACAGCCACATTTTCTTCAATGAAATGTTCATAAGAAGTGCCAACTAATTTTCATGGATCATTGCCAACCAAAACAGTACCGGTTCGTGCGATACGTTTTTCCATTGCCAACCACCAAACTTTTGGTCACCTCACCGCTACTCCACGTCTGCCACGACGAGACACTTCAGCTCCTGCCCCAGCTGTTGTCGTTTCGACACCGTCAAGGCATGGTCCACTGCCTTTTGTGCGATGGCCTCGAGGGTCGACGGTCAACACCAGGGGATAGCTATCAGTGAGTCAGACCCCTCCTAGTAGCTCCTTGGCTCCCCCTTCAGCCTATAAGGATACCCCCTGGCTCCGAGCAGCTCTCTCCCAACCACCAGGCAGGAACAATGATGGTGAACGCTATGGGTGAATGATGGATCTCCTGACTTGAACCCACGGCTTGATGTTGAAAATGCCTACATCAACCCGGGGCCACTGATAGATAGTCATGCTTCATGATACATGGTTTAAGCAACGGTTGATGTGGGAAAAAATAGTGATACGAAGTAACAGCTGACAAATAATCGTTGACATGGCACTGCTGACATCTACGTTCACAGAATCAGCGGAATCGACCTGGTGCAAAAAGAGTTTCTCTTCAAAACGTGCATATTTCCCAGGTCTAAATAGTGGTGACTGTAAACCACGCCGCAGCTTGAGGTTGTGTTGGATATCTAAACACCTGCGGAAAGCGCGGCCAAAATTGGCCAAACTCACAAGCACTGGTATGGTTGGAACCCGACGGTTGTAAGATGGGCACCTCCAGGTCAATTTCAGGATCCTCCTCTTGAGCTTCCTCCTCACCAAAAACATCATGGCGCATGGATCGGGTTTGGTCGGATACTATTTGAGTGACCCAGGGAACATAGAGCCCCATCATGTATCCAAGCCCTGCAAGAATTTCGACTAGTTTTATGATGTCTTATGCCCTGTGCCTTAGCAAATTATCACCCAATGTTCAGATGTCGTCTTGGCATGCCATGATAGTTCGCCGGTCGACTTCCAGTGGAACAAATAGGATTTTAAATGGTTTTGAGTTTTGATGGAAAACATTTGGCATTTTCAAGCAGCATGTGCTTCATTCATGACCCTTGTTTCTTGTCAAGTTTCGTGATCGTTTTGCTGCTGCTTTTAATGTTTATAGCTGGCCAAGTAAGTGCTGTGTTGCCAGTTGTTTCTGTTGTCTCTCTCACTGGGTGCTGTTTTGGTTTCGATGGCCGCCTAGCACATTTGCCCATTCTCCAAAAACTATCTGTTGATTGTTATTAATCAGGTGGATAGTTCATGTTTGACAATATTTGGATCGCAAACTTTATTCAGTATAACATTCCAGTGTTCTTTCAAAAATATATGTCCAGTTGCGTCCAGTTACCGCAACTTTGTGATTGCTGCTGCCTCTGCTTCTGCATTGCCGCAGCAAATGCAATGGCATTTGGGCTATCTTGAACAGCTGTAGGCGTGTGTCTTTTGCTGAAGGTGTTCGCGCTTATTGCCTTAGTCTGTGCCTAGCTAAGTAGCACTTCATAGGCTTGACATGGTTTAACCATGTTTAACCGTTGGATTATGTAAGCTGCCATAACGCATAAAACATCATGAAACAACAGCAGCAGCGGCAACAACAACAACAACCACAACCAAATATCTAAAAGTAAACACAATATTTGCTGTGCAGAGATGTGCAAATCGCAAAGCTCTTACGGTCAACCATGACAAAAACCAACCTTCATGCCAAAAGCCAAGCCAAGTGAGCCCATAGACCATACTAGTTCCACTGCTTCATCGAGGAATGTGGCCCAAGACCAGGCTACCCAGCACCGCCTCCCCAGCTCCTCCTCTCCCTCCTCAGCAAACTCCTCAGCTAAGACCTCCTCTTGCTTCACCTGAGCCATAGGACGTCCACCCTTGTGTCAATGCCTGCAATGCAAGCATCTCCAAGCTACCACTAGGACTTTGACTAAATAACACAGGTACCTGTATACCAACCTGTTTATGAATAATGTAAATATAAAGGAATCGAATTATTCAGATATGATATGACAGATACAATCCTGCAGGAACACGCAGGAACATCAGAACAACCCACCGACCGATCAACCACCAATGTTGTGCCAACAAGAGGCTTCCTGTGGTGCAGCAGCCGGCTCAGGCTTGCCCATGACGCCCCGCGGCGGCAAAAAGCGTTGCAAAAATACAGCTGTCGCTTCGGGATGGTCATCACCAACCATCCAAAACAAGGATGGGTGAACATCACTATTTTGGTCATTTACCAGATGCTCCCCTGGTGGCAGGGCCTTGACCCCCAGCCATTTGAATTCGTGCTTGAATTTGTGCAGGTTGTACGGGCTAAGATTCCATTGCCAAGTCTGACCCTTCACCAGTGCGATTGGCATTAAACCAAAAAAACTCAAATACTGCGAAGAAGGGAATCTTCCAAAAAAATGCTGAAGTTGAATATTGTGCCTTCAAACGCATCAAGGAGATTTTTCTTGGATCTTCCTCGAAGCCTACCTCCAAGCTGGGATCCGTGGTCCATGCTTCACTCACGCATCAAACGCGGCTGCAGCCAAGAGGGGGGATGGTTTGGTTCCAGGTCATGCTGGGCCCTAAGCTTCAAGTCTGATGTCCCACCTGATCCGTTAAGATCAGACCTACAGCAGAAGATGTGCTCGTCAAAGGTAGGTCATCACTTCTCTCACCTCGGGGGAACAAATAACGAATGCCTTTGAAAGAAGAGCAAGCAACCGCCAAAAGGGACACGATGATGTTGGTTGGTATCAGGATGGTATCGGGTCACTGTTCATTTCTTTTGTGAAATTCATTGCTTAGTGAGTTGGTAAATCTTGATCAGTGATGATCTTCCATTCCTTGAATCACGAGTTGCCTGACCAACCATTCCATAGGCGTACCACCATGTGATCCCCGTCAGCTGCCCCAACGGCGACCTCGAAAAGGACTCGACATCGTCCAGGGAACCTGCCAGCGGCACCCTGCTGACGCCCCTGTGGGTCGTACCTGCGCCGTCTGGTGCCTGTTGAGGCTCGGAAATGGAAAATTCCTTTGCTTGGCGGCATCTTGTCATCTTCATCTTTCATGCCCAAGGGGTTCACAGAAACCCTAAACTCGTTGCCTGCTGGAGAAAGGAACTGTGGGATAAACCCTAATAAACATCACTGTGGTTGATGTGGTTGAGGCCGTGGGAAAAATAATGCATTATGATCTGTGTGTGTGTGTGTGTGGAAGGGCTCAGGCGGGAACAGCGAAGCATGGCCTCTTTTCACCAATTGGTTGGAGACAAGGAATCATAAACATCCAGCAATTTCCAGCAATTTCACCACTGACTGGAATTTACTCTCTGGTTAACTTACCTGGAAGTAAAGAAGTGTCATTTTCTTGAGAAAAACCAGCTATGAATGCTGGATATTCCACTTCTTGCCCCCCAGCTCTTAGCTAACTTGGGTTCACTACTGCGGTAACTACCAGTTTTGGCAAATAGATTATAACGTGATAGAACTATAGTTCAACGGCTTACTAACCAGCTCACAACCAGGCACCACTTTGTACTGTACCAACTGGCACCTCGAATTCGGCAGCATCACTTTTCACACAGCTCTCCGCGACCAAGGCTGTACGTAAATAGCAAGTCTTTCATGAACAGGCTGCCAGGCAGGATTGGGATTCCACTTCAAGACCGGTCGAGATTCTTTGTTTAGGATTGGCTTTCTGCAACCACTGGGTTGGCCCAATAATTGGCAACAAGAATGAAACCTGTGGGCTTGCAGCCTTAAACTCAGAACGAAAATACCAACATCATGACATGAAATGATTGAGAGGGCATTTCCACATCCCACACTGCCAACCACAAAAAACCTGTCAAAATTTTACCCTGGGAAAAAGAACATCATAGATTTAGCGGCCAATAGCTCCACATATCTGACGGTCCACCCCTTGAGCTGGTTGGATGGCGATGGTGTCTGCCAGATCTGATTGCTGCCTGCTGGATACGATTACTGTAATTCTTTTGGTCGACGATGACAGTAATCCGATCATCATTTGGGGAGCCTAATCAAGCCCATTCCTATGGATCTACCATCACGGCTACAAACAAGCAACGACTGGAAAGCAGCCGAACGTTGAAAACAATGATGGTTTCCCAATGTGCCCAATCAGCGCAAGACTGAACAGGTTAACACGGGCTACCAGGCTTGGGACCAGAACATGTGGCACAGTCTGAGTCTGGGGTCAGATTGAGGATGAAATCAGGATGGCTGACGCATGCAGCATGCATACATGCAGGCATCTATACATATGCAATGCTCTTAGCCTCTTTGCTCATCTTAGCTCATTGAGGGAAAAATTGCTTACAAATTTCTAGTTGTATCAGTATTGGCACTAGTTTACCCATTGCCATCTATGTATTGATTACCACTGTTCTATCGATGTGTGTATTGTTGTGGGCCAACGCCCTGGTAACCTGGTGAATACCCCATCAAAAACCAGAATGCAAAAAGTATACATATTCAAGCACACAGAAAGTATACATAGACCTTACTGTAGCATGGTACAAAAACAGAATAGTCTTTGATGTTCACCTCGCCCATTTTTGGGGGGTTGATATTCACCCACAGCCACATCGCTTCTTATCCCCCATTTTTCCAACCTCAATTCGACATGAACAACCTGAGCCATGGTCACCAGGACCGGCATCGCCAAGCTGTTCCAACTACAGCAGCTCTTGAGAATACAAGGTGGGCCCCCTTAGTTAGCCAACTTGGGTTATAAGTAGGGTAACTACCAGTTCTGGTAGTTATAACTATAGTTAAATGGCTTGGTAATCAACTTATAAAACTAGTGGGGCCCATCTTGTATGAACCACAAATTTGTCAACTGCACACGGCATCGAGGGGCCAAGAAAGGTAGATGATCAATCCTGTGAACGACTGGCAATTAATAGCGCGAACTTGACAATGACTACTACGGCTTATAGCGATGAAGAATGGCTACAGCGAGCATCGGCTAGCCATTCGCCAACCATTGGCTACTTGGCAACCATTAGCTATCAGGTATTCCCGCCATGAAACTGGGATGTCTCTTGCACCGGTACTAAGCGCGCCATCGAGAACCAATTACTCAACAACTGCTCATCGAGGATTGATCTATATACATCATCAAGCATCCGAAAACACGGCTCCAACATGTTGTTCATCCACGCCGATGTGTTTCCAGCAATCCATGATGCTTGGCATTCCCATAGTGCAGTTGAAGGTCAATTCACAATATCCACAACTTGACGATCAATTAAACTACTAGCCTTTGATAGCCCTGAGTCAACCGTTCATTAGCCACTAATAATTAGCCATTCGCGACCCCATCGTGCTGTCATTCCACACCTTCCAGTCCAAGCTAATAATCAGCGATGCCAGCCGGCCAAAGCTAAAGAAGTATGAAGTAGTGGCGATTACAGACTGCGCAACACATACCAGGACTATGGTGAGCAAGGAAATTTCGCAAGGTGAATATCCACCCTGGCTGGCAATCAAACCAAAACATTCGAAATTGCTGGTTACTGGCAGGTAGTTTTGGTTCTTCCCACCCACTGATAATACAATTGCAATTGCATACAATCTTTCTGGCGGGGAACTTGCTGTCTTTGCCCTTGCCATGCCTTAGCTATTGCACGACCTGACTGAGATGATCTGAGATGACGAGACGTCAAGCCAAATAAGACTTGTACTGGGGCCCCTGGAAGACACTTGAAAAGCTCATTGGGAACATAGATTTGACTGGAATCCCATGGCTCGATTCCCAAAAAAAGTACCTAGAGAGCATCATTCATTGCTTTTCTTGTGATGTTGAGCCTCGATGCAAAGACATGCCTCAGACGTGTTCGAATCCATTCCGTGGTCTGCGGTGCCGTCTTCTTGAGTCCACCGGAGTGGCTCAGGCAAAGTCAGCCAAATCTCGGCTAAAACGATTTCAAACTACAAACTGATTTCCTTTCACTTCACGGAGGGCCGCTCAAAGTTATGACATGTTGCTTTTGCTCACTAACTGGCAGTGGTTCCACATTACAATCACCATCTAACAAAGCTTACCTAGAGTGAGTTTGCAAAGTTGGATTTGCCCTTTTGATCCATTTTGGGTTTCAAGGATTTTCAATGTTCAAATTTGAGAGTGTCAAGCACCGAAAACCTTGCTGTGCTTGTGGCGTGCAAACATCTTGGCCAGTTGTAGGAACAAGCGGTGCCTTGTTCTGCGGGAAACAACGTGGGACAATCCCAACCAATCAAACAAGTCCATCTTACTGCTGTTTCTTGATTCTTGTAAATCCCGAGCCTCCCCCGATTAAGACTGTAAAGCCTGCTGATCATGCTGTCGGGACATGCATTCTTATTCACTTCATTTGGTCCCGTACTTTCAAGTTCCTTCGGGGCATGTTGTCACCAACATGCCCTCTCCAACACTGGGAGGTGCACCAATAGTTTCGCAAGAAACTGCTCACAACTTGCAACCCTGACTGTCAAGCCAATGGTGGTTCACCGTGTTGGCCAACATGTTCTGCCATGTCGATGAGGATGTAATTGAAGGCTCAGTGAGGCTAAAAGACCTGACCAACTAAAGTAACATGTTCAATGGTAAATCTATACTGACTTGGCGGTAGCCAACATGAGGAAAATGACTTGTACAACCGCATCCCATTCAGCATAGATTATGTAAACGCATCTCCTCTATTGGCTGATTGCATAGAATTGCATTTCTATTCGCCGATGTAGTCCCTTGAAGTTTGGAGGTTCACTGCTTTGGGATCTCACATTGAGAGTGACCTCTTAAGTCCAACTTGAATGATCCTTCTTCCCTTCCACATTCTCCGCCAAAACGCAAGTGGAAACAAGGAAGGACCCAATGGCGACCTTTGAAGGGCAACAGCCAAATCCCAACCCTGGAAGTGAAAGGAAAGAACATATTTTGTACATTGGCCTCTCAGATTAGGCGCTCAAGGCACAGGCGGTGCTTTTGGAGCATAACCTGTGGCAGCTGATTTTTGGGAGTCTGGGGGTGCCACACCACCGTGCTTCGTATCGCAGCGCCCACCGCGCTTCTTTCCCCTGGACGTTTAGCAGTTGAGCAGGCGCAAAAATCATGAAACTGACGTATTTCCCCAACACTTGGTTAGGCCACTCTTGGTAGCTCCTTGGCACCCCCTGGCTCCAAACAGCCCCCTCCTAACCACCACGTGATGGTCTGGTTGATACGTTCAGGTTGATCTTTGGGTCATCGATCTACACAGTTGGGCGCCTCCACCATAGCCGCGCGCGCACGGGACCTGACGGGGAAGTCTGAGAACCACAGTTGCAAAAATGTCGATGTGGGGATGATCTGGATAATCCAATATGAGCCACTAGTCATGGCCACTAGTCATGGCCACTAGCAATGGCTTATAGAAGTAATGACTTGAGAATTAATCACTTGATATGGGTAATGATGAGCGAGCAAATTCGTGTGCTGGTTGAGATGTTGTTCATCTATCCATGTTTGAATGGTTGGACATATGGATGTATGGATGGTCAATTCTGACTCATGGCAGGGATGTTTGCAATGGCCATGTCGCCTTCCCTGGCCGTAACAGGGTGCAGCAAGGGCCGGCCTTGATCGCCCTGACCTCACCAGCAACTCGCAATACCTTTCCCAGGCTGCCATGATAGTTGAGTAAATAGCGTCAAACTTTTGCAATCAACAGTATCAATGGCAGCGTGGGAAAGATACTGTTGAAGATTGAAGATTGATACTGTTGAAGATTGATACTGCAATCAACAATCATGGCAGACTTCTTCAACAGTATCAATCTTCAACAGTATCAATCTTGTTGATGATTTCTTGCAAAGATAACTTAAATTCATCAATAGTCAGTGCCCATTGATGGCTGGCTATCAGTGCGAACCATTTCGGGTGGTCCATGCAGCATAGATTCACAATAGCAGCAATGAGCAAATTTTAAATCAATTAGCATTTGCAGCTGCGATTTGGCGAATCATTGACGAACTGGTCGGAAATGTACCAACTTAAGTAATGGTCATGATTCCATGATATAAAATAAATCAATTGCAATAATAACTACGGGAAGTGATATCAGCTTAATACCCTGCCCATTACATCAACACCATGTCCCTTGTCCCACCTCTTAAAGCTTTGGCCGTGCCAGTCGGCCACTGCCGTTAACACTGCGCAATCACCACCTGCCCAGAGGACCTCCCCATCGCCACATCCATCGCCTCAAAGGCCATCCCGGGGCTCAATCCACCGGGCACCGTGACCGAGATCTGCTGCCCATCTGGAGCCTCGATCTGGTGCCGCGGCAGAGGGCTGGTCATGTAGCCATGGCCATGATGGCACCTCCACAGGAACCAAAATTTCGTGGGAGAATCAAGAGTGCAAAAAGCCCATGAAGTTGTCTGTTTCACCCATTTATTTCATTCAGAAAACTGCAAATAAATGTGAAACAAACAATTTGGTGGGCACCTGATCTGGTACAATCATTCGGTGCATGGAAGAAGGTTCCGACATGGCTGTTAAAACAGAAATGGTAGTGTGTGCTCTGCTCACTCTTGACCACCTGCAGGGTACGTCATGTCTGAACATCTGGTTGACATGAATTGGTTTGGCCCCTAGTTCTGCAGGATTCAGACTTGGAAGGATCATAACCAAGATCCCGATGTGATACGCATCTTTCCCCATATTTCACTGCTGGTGGGCGAACCTCCTTTTACAAGCATGGTAAATCAAGCAAAGCCATGAGGTGAAATGATGAGAAAACTGTTCCACATTTGTGACCGGGAACTGTCGAATGTAAATAAGTGAGGGAACCATTTATTTCAAACACATGCATCTGGTGTATATAAACATTATTCTCAATATCTCTATCACAATGCGTGATTTGACACCAGGAAATGGACACACTATAATTCTATCATAAAGTGAATGCGTGAGTAAATACCTAGAATCTTACAATACAACATGGCTTTGGTTTCACCAGTAGAATGCACTATATAATTGATACACTATTATATGTGATAGAATTATTGTTAAATGATAAACAACGTATGTTAATGGCTCATGAGCCAGCTTTGCAAATGGCTTTGGTTTTCACTCAAGCTGATCGTCATAATTGCATCCAAGCAACCTCCACACTCATCCGCGATCCTGCCTTGGCAATCTTTACACCTATGGGATTCATGAGTGACACGGGGTGCTTGCTCCGAACCCTCAACAGCAGCTCGTAACTTCCTACTGATGTGTACCTGCTCTCAATCCTCTAGAGCAATCACCTGCACACTGAGCTTTAGGATCAAGTGAACTGTCGAAGGATGTCGAAGGTGCGTACTGACCGGAGGGTGCAGAATGATCGGCAAGAAAAGACTGTCGATTGGTCACATTCCCGTACCATTACTTGGCTTTTTGTCACTCCGAAACCTGTCATTGAGGCCTTCCACTTATATGCAAAGCTTGTGTCTATCACCCTCACGAAGGCATGCCACCGAGAAAAAACAACATAGCAGTAAAAATTAAGGTAACAAAAATAAACAAAATAGCAACGAAAAAACATAAACTTTTGAGTATATCATGTGCGTTTTGTTACACATAAAATATTTGTGTAGACAAGATTATACATGTGCTCCTTCAAAACAAATGCTTATATAACATTAACATTAATATTTGAGAGGGGCCTGTTGTGAGCGCGGGATTTTGGACAATTATGTAATGGCAAGTTAGCCAAATAGAAAAGTGGTGTGAGGACTTGGTTATGGTAGTGAAAGTTAGCACCCTCTCAGTTTGCTGGGTTCATGGAATTCATGGGCCCTTACAGCCCTTACACAACATTTGTATGTGGATAAGTCTTATTGGGCTAACAATGTCATCAATGGTTTCATAAATTGTTTGAGTAAGCTGGGGTGAGAGATGGTGAGAGCATTGCTGTGCACTAGCCAGCTTCCACTAGGCAGCACACTACATATTACTTGTAGTCATATGTTGCATTACTTTGTATTATTTTGTATTACTGTGCTACTTTGTATTACTTTGTAAATGGATGGGTTCTATTGGGGTGAGATGTACATGTAAGGTGAATCCCCTGTGGCTATATTATGATGCTTCACCGAGGATGCAAATACTGTTTGCAATTCAATTTCTTTGGGCTGAGTTGGAACCTATTAGGCTGACATTATCTCTTCAGATGGGTTCCATTTTAGAAAAAATGACAGAGGTGGAACATCTTATTGTTATATACATGGCACTAAAACAACTAATAGCTCAGTAACTTGGGTCTTGTCTTCCATCCTTTAGATACAACCCCCAAAGGACTTATGCAAACATTTTTGCAGTAACTACAATACAGCCAATACAGCAACCACCA
>VSDK01001540.1:51013-64160 GCA_009767595.1 Symbiodinium kawagutii
AAGGCCAGGAATTCTTGGATCTTGGATCCAGGAAGCCTTAAAGCGCTTTAAAGCTTCCTAGTGGGAAAAAACATGCTCTAAGTACAGTAGAAGAGGGGAGAACTCAGGGTACTAGGAGAATTTTGGGGCCCACGGGAATCTTCAAAGCGCTTTAAAGCTTCCTGAATCCAAGCTCCAAGATTAGCTGACCAGACTAGATTGGATTAATCTGGATTAATCCTAGGAACTCTAAACAGTGAACAAAAACCAAAAAAACCAAAAAAACCAAAAAACAAAAAAAACCCAAAAAACCCAAAAAACCCCAAAAAACTCAAAAAAACCAAAAAAACCAATGATTTGGGGACTACTTAGATATCGGCCCCCTTCAGACTAGTCTGGAAATCTTTGGTTTTTTTGGGTTTTTTTGGGTTTTTTGGGTTTTTTGTTTTTTTTGGTTTTTGTTCACTGTTTAGAGTTCCTAGGATTAATCCAGATTAATCCAATCTTGTCAAGCAGACATCTTTTTGATGTCAGATCAAGGACAAACAGCAGACAGCCATGGTCATTCATTTCTTTGGGACATGCTCATTTATTTCTTTCAGGCACATACTAAGTACATAACTAAAACAACAATGATTACAAACCTGTTGTGAGCGCAAAAACAAATACATATACAGCATTGTGTGGTCTGATATCCAAAAAAAGCTTGCTTTTCCGCGCTCACAACAGGCCTTTCTGGATCTCTAATATTTATGTCTTTTACATCCATATGTACAGGGTTTTTCCCTAGCACCAATGTATGTCTCACCACCAGCGTTTCTTGATCAGTGCTACATGTGTTTAATGAACTGGACATAGAAATGGGTGTTTCTCAAAATAGGGGACCCCCAAATCATCCACTATTCTTCATGTTTAATAATCAATCATCCATTTTTAGGGGTCCCCTATTTTGAGAAAGCCCCAAATCATGATACATCAATTGATCCTCACAACTCGTCTGCCACCTGGGCCCCAGACCTGACAGCCTTCGGGCACAGTCACTGACATGGCACCTCGGCCACGTCTCAGGGGGTTGACCCAGGGCCTCCACGAGTCGGGCCATGGGGTCAGGTGGTCACCAAGTTGTGAAGCGGCCATCAGCCGCAGTTTTTCGCCAGCTCAGTTGTGGCTTCTTGGTCTCGATTGGATCATTGAGATTGGCCAAGTTCAATCATCACGAGTCCGTCGTGGGGAAGGAACCTGCTAACAAGCACGTCAACAAACAGCAGCCCTTATAATAAACCAATCAAATTCAAAGGGTGATCCTGCCAGGGAAGGTGCTTCATAGGCAAGCCGTGTAGCTTAATCATGCTTAATCTCTGTGGTGTGCCCTCGAGGCGTCCATCCATCCACCAAATATGCAGTTCCGCATATGCCTATCCATCCATGTACCTGTGCACCCAGAAAGTCGTTGCGTTGAACCCAAACCAAACCAATACCCTAAAGTAGGGTGTGATGTCATGCACTTTGCGCAAGGATACAACCATTTCATATGGTACAACTAAACGCGGAGCTCCCTTGTCTAATCATGTGCACCGGCCTCGGGCCAGCAACCAACCTATTCATTTATCCCGCCTCTTGGTTTGCATTCGATGCCCCATCAATCTCCTTGCCGAATTCCTATACAAACCGACCAACCATTCTTTTACATATGCCGTTGCGTCCGCATTGTCCTACACTTTTTCCTGAATGAGTGTTGTTCCTGGTCATTCACATCATCAACCAACCAACCAACCAACCAAACAACCAACCCACCAATCAACCAACCAAACAACCAAACAACCAACCAACATCCAACCAGCATAGGAGCTTCGGCAGTGCCATGGCACCAATCTCTGGTGGCCCTGCCGGTACTCTGCTTTCGTCGAGCTCAAGGTCCACAACCTACCACGAGGTGATTGGTTGGTTGGTTGGTTGGTTGGTTGGTTGGTTGGTTGGTTGGTTGCTTAAGTATTAACAAGCATTGTTAACTTGGTCGGCTAATGATGGTGCATTTGGGATTAATGGAGCACTTGGTTGGTTGGTTCATGATGGTTAAGAATCCCTGCCAAGATCGGATGAGGATGACCCAAGTGCACCAGTGTTTGGCAGATTTAACGACATGACATGACTGCATCATTTTCTAGAAAAATCTATAGCTGGTTGGTGGCTTCAATCCCTATGAAAATGTGAGTCAACCAACCAACCCTTCGTGAATATTGGGGGAACTATGGGGAATTGAAAAAATTGAAACCACCAGCCAGGAAATGGTTTGCACAACCAATAACAGCTAGTACCAATGATGAAAGTCCGGTCTCCGGGGTCAGCTTGTTCCAGAACAAAATGTCTTGCAAATTAGCTTCATTCGAATTCCAGCAAAGCATGGAGAGTATCCCAAACCGCTGTTGAACCTTCACCACCCAAGCCTCTAGTAAAAGCAAAATTTGCAACCCTTGGAAATATTGGATCGAAGGGTTCACCATCAACATACTGACATCTGACACTGAATAATCCGCCCCATTATGAGAGACACATGCTGTTGACTTGGGGTCTTAACATGGAACTACATGGTGGTTTCTCAATGTTAACTAGTTCGTTCAATTTTACAATAAACCAACCATTGGGGGGTCCCCTGCCCACATACAATCCAACACGGGACCTTTAAAACGCCAGCGGCCGCGCTGGCTGAACCTCCAAGTCACCGGGCGCCGTGCCCGTTTTCGGAGGAGGCAAAGCATCTGCGAGGAACAGGCGGCCACAGCCCCACGACCACGCTTCGTATGGCATACAAATGCATGCAGTGAAGGTACACGTGTAAAACCGAAAGGTAATGTAGCGTAAGTCAATGATAGTATGTCGATACATGACGATGAAACCCCAATCATGACTCATGACTTGAATAATGCTCGTATCTCAAAGTCACTATAGATTGATTGACATTGACAATGCCATTGTAACATTCAGAGCATATCGGTATGCGGTTGTTGCGGAATCGAGCAGCTCCCACAATACCATTTAACTATGGATGCTATGGTAACTATGGATGCGATGGTAATTATGGATACTATGGACATCTACGGACCATGGATGACTTCAGGCGACAGCAAATGGCAAAGCAAGAATCATTGCTGCCGTAGATGTGGAGCTGGGGTTACCACTGGGATCATGGCATCAAGCCCCACGAGGTGGGCTTTTCACATCCCATCACCCTTTGAACCATGGCTATTGACCAGATACCAAGTACGGATCCACGTGACTGGTATTCACACTGCCAGGTCTAATCATATCCATGGTCATTAGTATCAAAGTAATGATGATGAATTAATTATCCGAGGATACAACAATCTTTGGGTCATTGTTATAACCCATCAACCCATGCTAGTCCCATTTTGTAGCTACACAGTCTGGTGCGGCTGGCATGGGGTTATGCTGCAGCGGATCTCCAGCCACCAGTTGGACTTCCAACTTGGATAGCCAACACCGGTGGCACTAGCAGTTGCACTTCTGCTGGGTGGTTGGATCTCCGGTCCCCACAGCGGTAAGTTCAGCTGCTTGGCTCCTCGAGGTTGCTGGAAACTCGCAAGGATGGTCTTCATCATGCGGTCCTGCACCGGGGCTGGGCCACACCTAGCGCTCATGGTGAGTTACCCATGGTTGCCCCACCGTACCGTGCCAAGTATCCAGGGTTAAACTCGTAGCCCAAGTTGAAATAGTAGCAAAATACTAGTGCCACATGTTCTTTTTCGATTTTAGGTAGTTCAACCCCAAGCTGCTTTGCTCATGTTTTATAATGGGTAAGCCCAACTTAGCGTTTTGCACAATTCATAGATGGTTTCGGGTCCACATGAAACAGTGCCACGAACAATGACAATGTCATTGGGGATCAATCATCTGGGAGCTCATGGGTCAATGCTTTCCGGTCTACCATCCACAGTCACGATGATCTGGAAACCAAGATTTGATGTTCGTCCTAACACTTGGAAACCATCTTGAATCACGGTGATCGTAACCAGCCAGCCAAACCCGACACACCTTGTGGCAGCGGCGGGTGCCATGGGGAAATTCAACCAATCAGCACTGTAGTTGTGTGGTTGTAGCCATCATCGCCAGCCGAAGGCTTTGAACCATTGAACTTCCATTAGGTCTATGGGATTTCATGGGTCATTCATCACTGGGTGCAGTAATGTTCACGCGTAAAACCTGAACCGGAGCCCAAAGTGACAGGGGTGCGTTCACTGCTGCCCGAGAGATCCACCGCTGGAAGATTGTCAGTTCGACAGTTATAAACTGTGGACAAATCCATGCGTTCAATCATCTGTCACCATCATCGTCGACCATCACCATCATCATCATCATCATCATCATCATCAACCATCATTGACTAATCATTAACAAAACATCACCCAACCAACCATGAATCAACCATGAATCAACCATTAACCAACCAACCAACCAACCAACCAACCAACCAACCAACCAAGCAACCAAGCAACCAAGCAACCAACCAACCAACCAACCAACCAACCCACCCACCAACCAACCACTTCTCAAGCACCCATCACTTTCGCCAAGCTTTCATCCTGCTCCACTCGAAAACGCATTGAGGCGCTGAAGTTCTGATACCTCACAGCCCCGCAGCCGCAGCATCCATTCAGCACCCTGGGATCATGAAGTAGCCGTGTTTGATGATGAAGCAATGGTGAAGTCAAGGTCAATGGTGATTAATCATCAAAAAATGGTTAATGGTTAATTTGAATGGTTTAATAAGTAATGGTTAATCCATGGTGATGTAATTAACCATGGTTAATTATTGTTATCCGTGTTAATCCATTAGCAATGGCGAATTAACCATGGTTAATCATGGCGGTTTGTGATGAATCAATGGTTGATTTGATCACCAAACCAGTCATATTAATTTATAATCATCAGTGATGGCTGATTTCCATGGCTGAATTATCATGGTCGTTCATGATGATGAATCATGGCTACCAACCATGGTTCATGACGGTGATGTCATCGGATTGCCTGGTTGAAATCTCCATGACAGTGGCTGATTGAACATCAAATTCCAGTGCTTTCCTGGCGTTCTTCCTGTAGACCAGTGGATTAATAATGAAGTTCTACTCTGCTATCCACGGTTGATCAGCGATGATTAAGGATGAATATGGCTAATGAACAAAATGCTTTACAAATGATTGGCAGTGATTTCAAAAATGAATAAAAATCCTACATGGTTCACGGTTAATATTGCTAATGAACAATATGATTTATATCAATGAGTGATTTCAAACATGATATATTTCTATATTTCTCAACATGAAACTTGTGAAACTCTTACTTTCAACCAAGAGATCCGCGCCCCCGTCCCGGCGGCCAAGAAACTCCAGCTGCTGAATCCTCGGCGACCCCGCCCACGGATTTCCGCACAAAAAAAGTGATAATCTCACGGATTGATCAGTGTTAATTATAGGGATTTGCCCTATAAATGAAACCACTCATAGGGATTATCAGTGACCATATAAACCATGAATATCCCGATTTTACTGAAGAATAGGGCTGATACCGAACGTATGGTTTTTTTTCTGCCTGCGGGGACCGAGGCTCAGCACCAGAGAACTAGTTATTCCCTGCAACTCAAATCCCTTAGGGCTGTACCGAACGTATTGTTGCTATCCATTGGGGGCAGACAAACCAGAAATAAATCATTTCACTTCGAGCGACCCCCACCATGGCATGACAAGATGTAAGGAAAGCTAACAATCCTCACCTGGCAGGTGGGGAACAATAATGGTCGTTTCATTAGTTTCATCATGAACTATGAGGCAATTAGTTCAATCAATGATTGGTTTCGCTAATTAATCGGAAGATCCAGAAACTAATTCAATTAGTTCCATGCGAATAAACAACCATTGGTTGAAGCATAAACAATGCAAATGGTGATTTACCCATCTCCGATGGGGTGTTTATCAATGTGGATCTACAAGTACCATCAATAGCGATATTGCAAATGAATGCTGGTGCTGTCTTCACCCCATGGCTTTCCCTGCCTACGTTTCTTCCCCGTGGGATCTCGGGTCTCGGGATCTCTCAGGGGCACTCGTTCGAACGAGCCTGGAATCATGACAAGTCGATACTTCTGATTACTGGTATTTGAATACCTCCATGAGGTCACATTCAGCCTGCTATTTCAGATGAATCTCCAGCTGTTGAGCCAGCAAACTGGGGGTAGTTTATCAATGTTGATCTACCATTTCTGACAATGATGGTCCATGACAGCTAATGAAGGGTTAATGATAGTCAACGATTGCTACTTGATGTTTGAAACATTTTGAAACCACCAACCAGTAATTGATGTTGATGTTGATAATGCTCAATTTTGTTGAATTGTGGTTGATTGTGGGGGTACATGGCCAACACGAACCAAAAGCATCCAAGAGCATCCAAAAGCACCGTAAGCTCCGGTATCCCCCCAGTATCCCGTGTGGCTTGCCGACGACATGATCTCCTCTTGAGTGGTACCCTCTGTGATCATCTGCTGAAACAACTGAGCGAGGTGGAAATAGGTGGACGACTCAACTCATGGTCTATCACTTGAAGGCAGCGCCAATAAACAAATTTACCGAGATTTATCCTCACAAGGTGCAACCCGAACAGCCGCAGCTGATCGGATCATCTACACAGCCCCTCGCTGGATGCCACAGGATCCCGTCCCAGGGGCAAAGAGTTCATGAGATCGGCGAGGCCGGACTAAGTGCAGCGCTGTGAATCTTGGGATCATCCATGGCGAATGGCCAACGACAATATCAATATATATATATATATATCAACTGTTATCAACTAGTATCATTTCAATGGATTCAATCGCATCATGGCTATAATTCTACAATTGTCCTCTTTGTGGTCGTGGTGCCCACTTTTGAGGACCCTCCGATCATTTCTGGCTGTCCACAGGTGCAAACATCGACAGCAAACATCTATACAGGTTTTCTGACCTGCCTGGTGCCAAGCGGTGGATCGTTCCGAATTTGGAGGGTTAATGTCATCGGTGGGAGGCTTGGCCACTGATGGGCATGAGGACAGGTTCCAACATCCAAACAGAATGTTTGGATCCGACATGAACTGATCTTTGGAGGCTGTCCTTGTTTCTGGGATGTTGGTAATGAAGTTGAAGAGTCATCCACTCCATCCCTTGAAGGTGCTAGTTTGGACAGACCGTGTATTGCCGGTTCACCATCTTGAAGGTCTTCTTGACGGCTCAAAAGACCAGTTAGCTTGGAGTTTCTGCAATACATAGTATGCTGGTTGGTGGCTATAACCCCTATGAAAAATATTAGTCAACCAACCTTTTGCTAATAACCACTAGGGAAAATAAAAAAGTGGAAAACCACCAACCAAATAGTTTGATATCCCACTTGATGGCGGGCTTTCTACCAGCATGTAAAGTTTCGGTTAGATCTGTGCCATCAACTTATACCCGTCATACGAAGGGGACTATGGCCGTATGGATCACCCGTCTAGGCATGGATGCAGGTTGGTGAGCATGATCTTTAAGCAACGTAGCAACTTCCCAGCCCGTCGCAGGGCAAGGCACCGGTTTGCAAATGAGCACCAGCGGCTTATCAGAGTCACCCTGGCGAGCTGATCGGATTCATGGGTTCATGGTGGCCACCATGGCCAGCATGAGTTCCAGGATGACTTGCCATTACAGAATTGACCATGACCAGGTTATGATTTGGCAGCTGTTTAACAACTGTCCATTAACCATTTTCATCCATTTTCCCAAAACATTCCATGATGACTTGCCTTTCCAAAAACGAATCTAATGGACAGATGCTGCCATGGACATCCATGGACACTTGTTGCCACGCTTAACCATTACAGAATCGACCATGATCAACCGTAGCTTTTTAGGTGCTGCCTGGAGCCTAGCTTGGAAGCCTGGCTCCCACCTCTGAGGCCCGCAGTCGTGTCTGCTGGTTCTTTTCCTCCACATCTGCCAAGACCCTGGCAGAAGCTACACCGTGTCATGGCGAGCCAACGCTGTCTGAATGTGACACATGAAGACACAGGTTTTAAAATGATATTAAATAATTATATATAGTATATTTTATGACATGCTTTAAAAAATGATACTATTATGTTCACCAAATGCTGATTCAAAAAAACTCCTCTTGCGAGCGGCAATCTACGTACGCACTTCCTGGGTGAAATTGAAGATGTGACGATGGGAGAATTCACTTTTAACTGCCACGTGCTCTTCATGAAGAACAGTGCCCGGCTGAAGAATCGGTCCAAAACCCAAGGGCTGGTCGGACTTGAATGGGTCCTGAATGGTCAGCCAATATTTGCTTCCTGGTGCCATGCTTCATTCCTGCACCAAAATGGTTGCTAATCTATCTGTTTGCCAGCTTTCGGGTGCCCAAAAACCTGGGCGATGCTCCATGTAATTGGGCTTAGAAGGTCGGTTTGACACATTGGCCTGCGCAATTGTGCGGCAACTTGTTCTTGGTCCTGCAACACCATGGCACCATGGGCACTGACTGGAATTTGTATTATGAAAGGTCGCGAATTTCTGCTTAGGAACTTCTTTGAATCTCAAGTGATGGCATCACAAGGTGCACAAAAAGACCCCATGTTTCTTGGACACCTAGGATGGATAAATGGTTTTGACTCACAGCTAGCCCGCTTCATTCCCATACAAATGGCTTGCCTGCAAGTCATTGTAAGTCATGGTTGTGCTGCCGTGCCCAAACGCGACCCCTCAAATTTCAAGCATGAGCCAGTTGAATCCAGGTGACCCCTGTGGATCCCTGTGGATATGTGTGGGACCCTGTGGATCCTTCTCAATCAATCGTTGAAGCTCGTTGAAGAGCGCTTGCGCGTCCGGGCCAAAGCCTTCCTGGCGCTGGGACTTGGTCCAGGCCCTGGGGGAGTCACCCCCAACGACGAGCTTCAGACCTGGAAGGATCATTAGATCCAACCAAAGCATACCAAAGTCGACTATTTCCCCATGATTTCCCAATTGATTATCTAAGAAAAGCTCTTGATTTTCCCAATTAGATCATTAGATCCTACAAAAAGCTCTTGATTTACCACTTGATCAACTAACATTACATTGAGTCAATGTGAGAAAGGAACCTGTTTGGAGATGCTTCTTTGCACGGACCCAACGATTCGATTCATCACGAATCACCGTCCTTACCCGGCCCTTTCATGGTCGCCCCAATGCAAACACCAATCCGAACTAGTTATTCTTTGGCCGTGAGGCCTCTCCCAATGCGAACCCAGATCTTCCAAGTGCATCTTGACAATTTACAGCCACAGTTGTTTGGCTTCGACCTGGAATGCACATCTGCCGTGCTTGGTGCCATCTTCTACACGAATCTTCCCTTGGCATCCTCCTGGCAGAATTCCAGCAGGCGCGTTTCAATGAGGGACGAATACCTCGCTCCGAAGCTGGGAGCGGCGCTGCCACCCTCGTCCCGCTGGGAATGGAGATTCACATGTTGTGAGTCAAGAAGCTCTGGGAGATCAGCTGTAAATGGTGGATTTTCCATTCCTAGATCACCAAAGGGCATACTCTCTCATAAGGCTTTTAATATCTTTTAATTTCATCAACATGATCCACAATAATCTACAATGTTCAACCGTCAATTATATTCAATGGTGGGTATGACTGGCTATTTTTCATATTACCCATCTACTCCATAATGGGCAGTAGTCAATGACATGATGTCAATCATGGGCATGAATGGCTACTAATAATAGTGCCCACATGTCATCACCATTGGGTATTACAAATACCGTATTCAATATTACGATTCCCGTATTGAAACAATGGGCATTTGTAATACCATCGTAATTAACTACTATCGTATTAGTCAATCTTATTGAACATGTTCAGTAATGGTTGACAATGATCTGCATATGTACTCACATAAGAACTATAAAATGTTTAAAAGCAAATAAATATATAAACAAATAAGTAAATATGCCATGTATATAATTGTATATAAATAATATATTATACTCCACAAAAATATGAAGCAGCATGAAGCATCTGCTCATATAGCTGCGGTTTTTTCAAATACCTGCCAGCTACCCCCTATTAGTCATGCAGACCTACGTTGCTGAGCGTGCCAAGTGAGGTGCATTTGGCTAGGCCTATCCTTCGACAATGAACACCACATGTCCATGATATCCGGCTTGGGTGCCAACCATCTAGTCTTGCGCAGGCACCCCACGGGGACTCCCCCAGCTGTTGGATAAGAGTAACCCCAAGCGTCGAAGATTCCAAGCTGTCATGAATCATTGCTGGCCCCCAACTAAGGATGAAGGGAGCTTGGTACTCCAAGCTCCAGCAACTCCTGGAATGCGGCGTATTGCTCATGCGTGTGCCCTTGCTGCTGCAGGTTCTCCGACTGGCGGTCTTGGTGAGGAGTGCAGGTAGCTATGAACCCCCACGCATTATGCCTTCAACCGCAGTGACTGCTCCAAGAACCCCAAGAAATGGCAAAAAGGTCAGCCCCGTTCAGCTGTTGGATGGCCATACTCGGATCAACAAGAGCAAGGATATATGCAAATATAAATGTATATACAAATGAGCTATCGCCAAAATGCAAGCATCAAAAAGTGGAATAGTGATCATGCCTTCGTTTTAAAGGACTTCCTTCGTTTTACAGGGTTTTTGCAACATATCAAGGCTTTCGTTTTAAAGGACTTCCTTCGTTTTGCAGGGTTTTAGCCTATATTCCACTTCAACACATCTACTGAGGCCAGGTTTTTTAGTGGTAGCTCAAATATGTACATATATTGTCATATATGTATGAATACAGTTATGACACATAATAGCTATAATTGTGCACCCTTATATTCACCGTGGTCATCCATGGTCATTTGTGGTCCATTTTGAGCCCTCAGACCCTCAAAAAACACCATCCACAGGCTTCCCTATTGGGTGCTGCCATGGTCGGTCCTGGCATGTCCTGGCAACACTGGTTCCCTATCCGAATCAAGTTGCCCAAAACCTCTGGATGACTAGGGCACCTGAAGAAGAACCCAGCCACAAATCGGATGGTTTCTACTGGTTGCCCGACGCCCCAGGGTCACGTGGGAAAAACTTCCCTGAAGTGGTTCCCCCCTCCATTCCACAACTTCCATCTAGACCTTCCTCAACGATAACGAAAGCAAATGACGTAAGCAAGTGGTTCCATCATCTCTTCGGACGACAGCTGATAAGTGTTGCCTTCTTCTTCCCTTCGGGCTCGGTTTGGTAAACCGTTTCAGCAAACTGCCCGAGCCAGTTGAGCAGGGGAAATGGTAAACTTCCCACGTGCTAACTATACATTCAGGTCATCATCCTTGTAACAGCTTTCCGTCCCATCGCAATTCACAAGGCCTCTTGGTCAAAGATCGGCATGCACTTGGTGTAAAACCTGGGCATGTCTATGGAGAAACGGTGTCTTGCCAACCTGTACGCAGCTGCCAACTCTGCACTGACTAACCACACTCGAATGATGTAGATGTAGGATATAACATGATATGATATAACGTGGTATTCCGTCCGGTACTTTGGCTTAGCAATGGAATAGGCAACAATGCCAAAGGCTTTGTCTATCAGCGATGGGTGAGCTAAACAAAAAGCCGGGATCCAACGATCACGGGGATCTCCAGCCATCCCAAATAATACAATGTTGTCCAGGGCAAGTGCGTGCTTAGTAGCTCCAAGCAAGGCAGATTAGACCGCTAATGAGTGGTAGATAAAAACATGTGAATTGATGACATTTACTCCTGCATGTTGGTTTGTGGGGAATTTCGTGCTGATTTCTGTTTCAGTGGGCGTTTGGTCCGACCCGCCATGTTTGAACTAGTTCTCAGTCATACCGTACCCCAATCTTGGTTACTCAAACCTTGAGATGCCCCCATAGTTAGTTGCTCATGTGACTATACAATTCCATTCCATCTAGAAAAATACTAGGACTTTATCCACTAGTAACCACTAGTAGTGATTGGTGCATGTAGTAGACAATGGTATTCATCCACTAAAATAGTAATTTTTCCACTCATAGTAATTACAACGAGTATCAACTATCAGTAATTAAGTAGTTGCAGTAGTCAGAAAATAATCCTACCAGTAGTAATCAGAAAACTAGACGACGGTTGGCCCGAGAGAAAAAAACGATGTTATAGCAGCCTCAAGTATACGAAGCAAAAATAAAAACGGATCGATTTACAGATGCAGCGAAAATGATGGTGAAGATGATGGTGATGATAATGAAGTAGGAGAAAATGATGGGAAGGTTGCGATGATGAAGCGTACCGGCGCAAAACGCACCACAACTTAACGTACCAGCGCAAAAAGTACCAGAGCAAAACCTACCAAGACAAAACGTACCAAGACCAAACGTACCACAGCAAAACGTACCAAGTCAAAACGTACCAGACAGCAAAACGTACCAGAGCAAAACGCACCACAACTTTATAAGGTCCAAGACAAAGCGCGCCACATACGTACCACAGCAAAACGCACCAGACAGCAAACCGTATCAAGACAAAACGTACCAAGACCAAACGCACCATAGCAAAACGTACCAAATCAAAACCTACCACAGCAAAACCTACCAGAGATTGAAAAGTACCACAACTTAACCCACCAGCGCAAAAACGTACCAGCGCAAAACGTACCAAGACAAAACGTACCAAGACCAAACGTACCGCAGCAAAACGTCCCAAATCGAAACGTACCACAGCAACACGTACTAAGACAAAACCTACCACACCGCAAAACGTACCAGATCGAAACGTACCAAACCAAAATGTACCAGCGCAAAACGTACCAAGACTCAGACAGCAAAACGTACCAAGACAAAACGTACCAAGGCCAAACCTACCACAGCACAACGTCCCAAATCAAAACGTAAACACAGCAAAACGTACCAAGACAAAACGTACCGCACCGCATAACGTACCGAATCAAAACGTACCAGCGCAAAACGTACCAGAGCAAAACGTACCACAGCAAAACGTACCACAGCAAAACGTACCACAGCAAAACGTACCACAGCAAAACGTACCACAGCAAAACGTACCACAGCAAAACGTACCACAGCAAAACGTACCAAGACAAAACGTACCAAGACCAAACGCACCA
>VSDK01001540.1:64677-84046 GCA_009767595.1 Symbiodinium kawagutii
GTCCGGCGGCACCACCCCGGCCTTAGAGAGAAGAAGAAAGAAGAGCGAGAGAGAGAAAGATCTGCAGATGTCAGCGTTTGAAGATCTAGATCTGCAGACGTCAGTTGTGAAGGTCTAGATCTGCAGATGTGAGGTTGTGGAGATCTAGATCTGCAGATGTGAGTTGTGAAGGTCTAGATCTGCAGATGTGAGGTTGTGAAGATCTAGATCTGCAGATGTGAGTTGTGAAGATCTAGATCTGCAGATGTGAGTTGTGAAGATCTAGATCTGCAGATGTGAGTTGTGAAGATCTAGATCTGCAGATGTGAGTTGTGAAGATCTAGATCTGCAGATGTGAGTTGTGAAGATCTAGATCTGCAGATGTGAGTTGTGAAGATCTAGATCTGCAGATGTGAGTTGTGAAGATCTAGATCTGCAGATGTGAGTTGTGAAGATCTAGATCTGCAGATGTGAGTTGTGAAGATCTAGATCTGCAGATGTGAGTTGTGAAGATCTAGATCTGCAGATGTGAGTTGTGAAGATCTAGATCTGCAGATGTGAGTTGTGAAGATCTAGATCTGCAGATGTGAGTTGTGAAGATCTAGATCTGCAGATGTGAGTTGTGAAGATCTAGATCTGCAGATGTGAGTTGTGAAGATCTAGATCTGCAGATGTGAGTTGTGAAGATCTAGATCTGCAGATGTGAGTTGTGAAGATCTAGATCTGCAGATGTGAGTTGGGAAGATCTAGATCTGCAGATGTGAGTTGTGGAGATCTAGATCTGCAGGTGTGAGGTTGAGAAGATCTAGATCTGCAGATGTTGATGATGCTGATGTGATGATGTACAGATGTTGATGATGCTGATGTGATGATGTACAGGTGTTGATGATGCTGATGTGATGATGTACAGGTGTTGATGATGCTGATGTGATGATGTACAGATGTTGATGATGCTGATGTGATGATGTACAGATGTTGATGATGCTGATGTGATGATGTACAGATGTTGATATACAGCTGATTTTTTACGAAGAACCCTTCGCAGACGCTCTCGGGAATAATCAAAAAGTAATCCTAATAGGAGTAATCCGAAAAAAACAATCTATGTAATCCAATCTGGCTGTGGGTCAGTTCACCCTTAGTCCACCAGGTTCCCCTATCCTTAACCATTGATTGGTTGCTTAGAACCCCGAGTATTGGTTGGTTAACTGCTTGACCCAACTCGCCATTTCAATTCACCCACCAGTCATCTCCAAAGTGTTTTGGTCTTGCGGCGCCTCAGGTGACCAGCACCCCGCAAATGCTTCCCTACGATTGTGCCGTGGAGACCCAGCTGGTTCTGCAGGTGACGACTCGTTGGTTGGTCGCTTGGTTTGCGAGCAGCACAACTACTGATGTGCACCTAACTGACTTGAAAAGGAACAGTTGTAATAGCTGGTTTAGTGCTTGGTTGACTGCAGCAAGACGGTTCGGCTAGTCATGGTGCAAAATGCAAATAATCGTCCGCGAGTGATGGTTTATGATGGTGCAAACATCTACAAATGCTATGTTTTGTCTATAACTACGATTGTTTCCCTATTATTGTCGGTTTGTTAGTTACTATCTCCCGTGAGATTGGTTGGTGAACTGCTTGACCCAGCTCGTCAAATACAGGTCATTGCTGGGCGAGTTGACTGCGATAAGCAACACGTGTTTGCGGGATCGCGGTAGGTTCCTCCCCACCTACTTCAGCTCGGCGTGGTGAACATGCAGCTGAGCATCGAGTGCAGGTCATCGTTCAGAAGCTTCATTGCCTGGGGTACAAGATGCGATGATGATGAGGATGATGATGATGATGATGATGATGATGATGATGATGATGAGAAGGAGGAGGAGGAAGAAGAAGAAGAGGAGGAGGATAATGGTGTTGATGATTATGATCACCACAGCAATAGTGATTAACATTTGATGACAACCTCTCAATCCACTTATTTGTTTCTCTGCTCAAGATTTTGGCGATGACGATTGATGACAAATGATGACAAACAATGAAGGATTATGCCTGTGGCGAGCCGACACGCACAGGAAGGGTTGCTCTGCACAACACTCCAACGGGCTCCTGAATCCCTAACCTTAATGATGAAAGGGTGTGTCAATTGTGAGGTTCACAACCATCAATGGTGTGTTGATTCAAAAAAATCATGATTGACCAATTCATGCTGGTTGATATCCCATGATTGCCCCCTTTACCGCAGAGTTGTAGCCCTAGCATCCCTGCAGGACTAACGTGGAAGATTAGAAAACCCCCTGCAATCTTTCCCTTCTAGCCAACTTGAGAATCTAACATAATCTAATATTTCTTGTTCTGAGGGGCACCTAGCCACAGGATAGAATGTGGTAAGAATCACCGATATGCATTGGCTACTGCAAATGGCGCCATGAAGTTCAACTATGGCTGCATTCCAACTGATAGACGGCCCCCAGATCAAAGCTACATCTTTTGCGGGTAGTTACACCCCAAGCCGCCTGAAAAATGCTTCATTGTAAGTTTTATCATCAGTGGAGGGTCCCAAACATTTGGCTGTCTTCTTTGGGATGCTGTGCGGGTGCGCACCCCAACTCACATCCCCAAAATGAAGCCATTCATCTGGATGGCTTCACTCCAACGTTTCGATGACCGCAGTTCCAGGTCCGAGCAACGAAGCGAATAAAGCGATGAGCTAAGCCCATCTCTCCCTCCATGAGCTCCTTGCAGTTGGGGCTAAGTGGTGACATCAGCCAGCCAAGCAATCTGGTGTGCCAAAAACCGGATGAAACAGCTGGAGGCCTCACAGCAGCCCTTTAGATCTCCAGAATAATGGATATCGAGCCATCCGGGGTACCAATGGGCACAGACTTTGTGCCGCACAGTTTGTCATATGTTTGCATTTTCCGACAAGGTAATTGATGTGAAAAGCGAACCTTGCGCACTGTTGGCAGGGTAAAGCCAGGTGCCAATTATGGACCAAGTTCTCAGGTGACCTTAAGTTCGCTTTGGCAACGCTCGGTGTCGGTGTCCATGGACGACCGCTTTTCCGCTGGTCTGCTGAGCGGCCCAAATCCATCACAAAAGTGGCCCACCGGTTCGATTGAACACAGGTCCAAAAAGGGAAGAGTTTCAGGCAAAATCTCTCCAAGATCAGCCAAAAACTTCCCGATGAAAACCCCCCCGATCTGCTTGCACCCGAAGCCTGTCTCCTATTTACATTCAAGGCCAGAGCAAATGCAAGCCTTGGGATTCTGACAGGCTGCAAGCAGCTGCAAACTGTTCCTTTTGCACACTGGCAACGCCAGTCCCAGAAAAATTCCATGTTCCCCAGCAGCAAAGCCTGGCTTTGATGCCGAACACATGGCTCAGTTTAGTCTCTCCACAATCTCCACATACTCCTGCCAGGAGCAAATGTCCTCAGCACAGCTGACAGGAGCTCGTTGTTTCCACCTCCCATGGTGTCTGTTGACACCTCCGAAGTCAAAGTTCCAACATCTTTCCGACATCATTCCGCTATGCATGCATTTGAGATTCTATCTCTATAAATCATTGATATAAATATATATATATGTATATATGTATATCGTATATATATAAATATATACATAGTTATATAGACAAAAGAAAGAACGAAACTGAAAATTATACACAGAAATGATACATGCACTGGCACAAACATGCAATGAATATCTCTTCTTTTGGGCACCCGGGGCAACATGCACAGTTTGGCCCTGATGAAAAACACTAGTGGCCTTGAGTCATCTTGAATCCTCAAACCCAAGTAAACCAACCATTTTGGGGGCCCACCATTTTGAGAACCCCCCCTGGTCCAAACAATGTTCTTTGCCAACCCTAATGTTTCTCGCAGTTGTGCACTACTGCCTCCCAGGAGCCCAGAAAGATTTGCCGCTGCTTTCCCGCACCCATTTCTTGTGCATGGCAGTGACGGCGAAAATGGCCTCAGCTACATGGGAACCTCTCCGTGAAATGCAAAGAGAGAATCTTGCAGATCACTTCCATGGGCCACTTCAAACTTCCATGACGGGTTGATGGTATTTGATGGTGGTTTATGGTGATTATAGTGATGGCTAATGATGGTTAATGATGGTTAATGATGGCTAATATATGTAAAATATGTAAAATATGTAATATATGTAATATCAAACAACGAGCAGCTGCAATTATACGTTGTGAGAGGCCCCGCGGTCTCCAAACCTTGTGGACCTGAAGCAGCAAACACCTAAACTGCAAAGCACTGACTAGCCCCATATCTTTGTAGCCCAGCTGCGGCTTAAATCATAGTGTCGACATGTGTTGTCCATCTCTGTCCAACCAGGGGGCTACCTGTGGCGTTTCCTTTTCAAGCCGCAACAGGTGGCTTTGTCAACAAGTGCTCTGCGATGTAACCCCCCACTCAAACACAAAAAAAGGTACCCAACCATGACCAAAGAGACCCGCGTGTGCCACATCAGTTGGTCATCGGCTCTCATGGCTCAAGCATTCCATTGGAAATACTGACATCAACGGTCTAAGAGATTTCTCACAAGCGATTTCCTAGCTATCGCAATCCACGAGTCCCATCACCAACCACGAGAATCCACCATCATCAAACCAGGATTCTCATCATCCGGGATCCCTGACTGAACCCATCCCAGGAACTGTCTTGATGTCCGTGATGAGCGAGACTCCGGCCTCAATGGCGCCCCGGCGCATCTTGAAGCCATCCGTCAAGGCGTTCGAGTCCTGAAAGGCGAGGCGTGGCCACTGCCCAAGGCGCTTCCCTGGGACTCCAGGCACCAGCAACCGCAACTGTTGGCGATGGTGGGTGTCTCTCTTGGCAGGGCACTGGTCGCCAAAAAGCAACAAACACAACCGATTTCCAGTCATAACTAAAGAATCATCAGGAAATTCTAACATATAAAATAATAAGCAAATTAATCGCCATCATCACCACCATCATCATCACCGCCATTATGATCACCATCATCATCACCACTACCACCATGATCACCATCATCATCATCATCATCATCATCATCATCATCATCATCATCGTCATCGTCATCATCATCATCACCACCATCATCATCATCATCATCACAATCATCATCATCATCACAATCATCATCACCACCACCACCACCATCATCATCATCATCATCATCACCATCATCATCAATTTGCATGGAGCTGCCTCCCCTGCCACAGCATTTTTCGCCTGCCAAGACTCCATAGAATCCGGAACATCAATGACCATGTCGATCTTCCCCGTCTGGAGCATGGTGAGCACATTGGGTTCCCTCTTGATCAATGGCTTATAGACCAAGCTGCAGGCGATTCCCTGCTTGGTCATATGCCTCAGCTGCACTCAGCTCATTTGGCGGGGTGTTCCTCCGGCGTTGCATCATCAAGTTTGACTTCAAGAAGTTGTCTCCGGTGCGGCCGGATGTCTCCACTCCATGGAAGTTCAGCATACTTGAGCTGAAATTGAGCTCTTGCACCCCAGAAATTGGCTGATCTAAAATTGTAAACAAACATCAATGCCCGTCATTGCCATGCTTGGAACTATTGGTGTGCATTGATGTCACCGGAGGGTAACCATGATATGCCATGAGTAACCCATTTCCAACCAAAGGTGACTCCCGCTACAATCCTGGGTGGACACGCGCCATGGTAATAGACATCATAATCTGCATCCGGTTCCCAGCATCCAGCATCACCAGGACACTCATGGGTGCTCTTGGTGGCAAAGAGGGTGAAGCCCATGTCCTGCAGCTGCTTGGCTGCTCCCGTGTTCACGAACTCCGTCTTAGCCTTGGCTGTGGCTGGAGCACGATTGAGACCATACAAACAAAGACACCACAGCTCCTCCCACCAGGCAGCCAACAATCTCCAACAACGACTAGGAAAGCAGCGAACACAGCAGTGGGAGCAGCACCACCACCACCGCGACACCAACCACAGTAGCAACGCAAGAATAGCAACACGAACGACAACCAGACCAGCATTGGCAACGGCAGCCAGATTGGTCACCCCCATGTAATCCTCTCTCTGAAGACGATTCCGCAGTCAATCCTTGAAAAATTGTATTTTATCATCTGTTGGCCCCCAAGACTGTCATTTGGATAGGTCTTACAACCCACCTGTTGGAGGCTAGAAGCCCTCATTACCTTTTTCCGGGTTTTGGGGGCCCATCAACTTGAGTAGTCCGCCTCTAACACCTTTGGCTTTAACCACCATTGGCTCTGACCAGAGCATTCCTTTTGCTCACCATCTTAGAGGTCCTATTTCAAGGTGGCCAATCCAACCCCTTCAAAAGAAAAGCGAAAAGCAAAGATCGCCACAACCGCCAGCCAGGCTACCTATGCGGAACGTGCAATGCGCAACTTTTTTTTGCATTGTCCGGCGCGGCTTTGTGCAAGGAGCAGTCTGACAGCTGCCATCAATATACTAGAACCTTCGTTGACAAGTTGAAGCATCAAAACAAACGAGTGCCCATTATATGCGGATCATCATTTGACAAACTGTAGAGCCAACATCTACATGTCGCACAATGCGGGACCAAACCAAACTATGAACACTGCTTGGCAAGGTGACCCGATGCAGCCTCAGATCGAAACCTTCGCCAAAAGTCAGTAACTGCAGGTTGCTCGGCCAGGTCACTCCATCTAGGTTCTGTTTGAAACATTTGCCAAAAATCAATGTTTGCAGGTTGCTCGGGAAGGTGACACGATCCAAGCTATGATTAAACCGATGTCCGAAGGTCAAAGTTTGCAGGCTGCTTGGTTAGGTGACCGGATCTAAGCTCTGGTTGAACCAATATCCGAAGGTCAAAGTTTGCAAATTGCTGGGGAAGGTGACCCGATCCAGGCTCTGATTGAAATTCTGACCAAAAGTCAAAGTTTGCAAATCGCTGGGGAAGGTGACCCGATCCAGGCTCTGATTGAAACTCTGACCGAAAATCAAAGTTTGAAGGTTGCTCGGCAAGGTGACCCGATCCAGGCTCTGATTAAAATCTTTGCCAAAAATCAAAGTTTGCAGGCTGCTTGGCAAGGTGGCCTGAGCGAGGCTCTGATTGAAACCATTACCGAAAGTCAAAGTTTGCAGGTTGCTTGGTAAGGTGGCCTGATCGAGGCTCTGATTGAAACCATGGCCATACCCTCACTTGCGCACCTCACTTGTCACTCACTTGCACACTCTCACTCACTTGCGCACTTCACCCACCACTAGTCACTCACTTGCGCACTTCCACACCCAAAGCCTGCCCTGGGCACATGCAGGGCAGGACATGGGGTGGGACATGGGGTGGGACATGGGCTGGGACATGGGGTGGGACATGGGGTGGGGACATGGGGTGGGGACGAGATGCATCGCCCAACGACTTCACTGGCGTTTCATGCGTCAGCCATTGCTAGAACAATTCTTGACATGTCACATTCTCATTTTCAATGCTTTTTATCACAAGCAGGCTTACGAGACTAGCCTACATTTCGTATATATTTATCTTTCCATTGCCATCTATGTTTCCATTTGGAGAAAACCATGGTTCTGAGGCTCCATCTCCACAGAGCCAATACCCTACCGGAGGAAGCTGGGAGGTCATGCACATGTCACAAGTGTACAAGCGAGTGATACCTCAAGTGTACAAGCGAGTGACAACTCAAGTGTACAAGCGAGTGGTCGTCCGAAACCATTGCCGAAAGTCAAAGTTTGCAGGTTGCTCGGCAAGGTGATCTGATCCAGGCTCTGATTGAAATTCTGACCCAAAGTCAAAGTTTGCAGGCTGCTTGGCAAGGTGACCCGATCCAGGCTCTGATTGAAACCCTGACCCAAAGTCAAAGTTTGAAGGTTGCTCGGCAAGGTGACCCGATCCAGGCTCTGACTGAAACCCTTACCGAAAGTCAAAGTTTGCAGGCTGCTCGGCAAGGTGACCCGATCCAGGCTCTGATTGAAATCTTTGCCAAAAGTCAAAGTTTGCAGGCTGCTTGGCAAGGTGACCCGATCCAGGCTCTGATTGAAACCAATACTGAAAGTCGAAGTTTGCAAATTGCTGGGCAAGGTGACCCGATCCAAGCTCTGGTTGAACCAATATCCGAAGGTCAAAGTTTGCAAATTGCTGGGCAAGGTGACCCGATCCAGGCTCTGATTGAAATCTTTGCCAAAAGTCAAAGTTTGCAGGCTGCTTGGCAAGGTGACCCGATCCATGCTCTGATTGAGACTCTGACCGAAAGTCAAAGTTTGGAGATTGGGTGGCAAGGTGGCCCGATTCAATTTCTGATTGAACCAATATCCAAACGTCAAAGTTTGCAAATTGCTGGGGAAGGTGACCCGATCCAAGCTCTGGTTGAACCAATATCCAAACGTCAAAGTTTGCAAATTGCTAGGGAAGGTGACCCGATCCAGGCTCTGATTGAAATTCTGACCGAAAGTCAAAGTTTGCAGGTTGCTCGGCAAGGTGACCCGATCCAGGCTCTGATTGAAACTCAAACCAGTCAAAGTTTGCAAATTGCTAGGGAAAGTGACTCGATCCAGGCTCTGATTGAAGTCAAGGCCGAAAGTCATGGTATGGAGAGTTAGGGGGAGATGGCGCAGGCAACGGATGGAAAATTCTCCACTTATATGTGTTACCTCGTGCAAGGCCGTCTCTTCCTCGGAGACTGCGAATCCCATGACACATCTCCATGCAGCAAGCAGATCAGTGGGAACATAGGTGCAGGACAATGTGGCATACCGTTCCAAGCAAATGCCTTGCTCTTGCAAAGTTTGGTGCAAAATCAGGAGTGAAGCCAAGTGATGGAGAGTGAGCTTTGCACCTCTATTTGGCGAGAGTTGCCTTGAAACCATCTGAACCACTTTCCCTCCCAATGTGGCAGGGCATAGGCTCACGATGCATCCTTCACCATTCAGGCAGACCACATGAACTTCAATCCGCTGGGTGCCATCATCAAATGATGGCTTCACATAGCCATCATGTATGCTGCGCGCCATGTTGAAACCGCCAGCGATAGCCCCCCTGGTCCCTTGAGCCAATGTGCAATCTGCACCTATGCTGGCCCATGGAATTCCGCGAATGAATGGAACTCACAACATGCACCTGGTGCAGCCTCCAAAAGCCAAGGCGCCGCCATGGGACCGATGGACAGAACGATGTTCTTCGCAGGCAGTTTGAAGTTCGCCGCCAGCATCCCTGGCCAGGAATGGCGATCCGCCGAAACATTCGTGGCGTGGGGCCACAGCAAGGGGGCGCCATCACACTCTTTGCTTGGTGAACCCTCCTGGACCTGGTGTCTAGGACAATCACTGGTTTTTTGAAAACGATCAACAGGTTCCGCAGGGGACACCACGGATTTTTCTTTGTTCCACGTCTTCAAGATCATGGGCTTAATTATCAACCATTAGTATCCTTTACTTTTATCAACATGAATCATCAATATCAACCACTGATCAGCAGCTTGTCAAAGCTCTAAAACATTTGACTCATCATATACTCACTATTCCACAGCGCTTTGGTCGCAAAAAAACAACACGACACCAATCTGATGCCGAACCATGCGGCACGCGGCACGCGTGCGGAAACGCCTTTCAGGAAGGCCTCGTAAGCATTGACTCCGAAGCATGCCACCTGGCCCACTTGGTTGTCCGACAGTGTGAAATGACATGGTCCCAAAACACTTGTTACTATACAGCTGATACAGTGGTTGACGATTATATGGTTTATGACAAATGCATTTAATGATTAACGATGAATGATGACTATACCCTATGTTTTTTTGGGTGTCCAAGTGTGTAACTATAGGAAACACAATGATGAATGATTGTAAACAAATGTAGTTCACTATGGTGATAATCAAATCTATCATCATTGTAATCATTGAATCCGTACTTATCCTCAAGTCAATGGTGATTGCGAGAAAAAACGGCTTCAGCCACTACACACTTAAAATTCCAACGACACATGATCACTACAACCCCTCGGTGGTCCCCGTAGTGGTCCCCTTAGTGGTCCCTGTAGTGGTCCCCTTAGTGGTCTCCTTAGTGGTCCCCGTGGTGGTCCCCTTGGCCCGCCCCAACCAGCGATAACCAGCGGACCTCGCCGGTGGAGGACATCTCGACGCCCAGGCGCGGATCCGAGTTCTTCAATCGGCCGAAGGAAAACATGGGCACCTTGCAGGCCTGGCCATGCGAAGCACAGCGACCCACCCTGGTGACACCCGGCTGAAACCCACAGGTGACATGGTGAGAATGTGAAGTCATAAATGATAACTGTAATGGTTGATAATGATGGGTGATTATAATGGTTGATATAGTGATGCTTATAATGGGTGGTAATGATGTTCTCATTATCCCTAAGAATAGCAGTCCGTTGGTTCATAAAAAATTGAAGGTTTAGGATGACCACGAGGAATGTTTTATCCAACAAGGACACATTCAATACAGTAGTCACCGCTACGCTGGTTCCAGTTACCATGTCGCAATTTAAGCCAGTCCTCGAATGTTTTTGGGGGATCCAGCTGGCCTCATGACCCCGGCGGGAGAATCATTCAAGGTCGCTTTTCTGTTGCTAACGTATATTGCTTACCATAGTTTGCAATTTGTACCCCGTTCTTGGGTTTCCTGGCTGCCTAGTTGGATCACCTGACGGCCATCCAACCTACAACAACAAACCTCGGTTGTCGGATGGGTGTCACTCAATTCTATCAGGGTTCCGTGGTCCTGCCTAGGATTGCCTAGGTAGCTCTTTCATTGTTGATCAAACCCACTCATATCATGCATGTTTTGTATGCAAAGCTGGTGGGGGTATACCAGCTATACGCGAAAATCATTGAAAATCTATCGATGTCGGATGCCACGGTGGTAACCTGATGCAGCCTTTCTGCCCAAGTGGCCACGTAATCGATATCCATCGGCTGGGGGGTGGGCGGGTACACCGGCAGCCCAGACATGATACCTCAGCCAAGCTTGGCGGTTGGAACAGCTCTAGCGACTGATGTGCTGGAAAGTACTGCAAGAACCACTTTTTTGCACACGTGTCCATGTCGTTTCCTCCAGTCTCAGAGGAATTCTGTGGAGTCATAACCCTTTTCCAGAAGCACTTGTGGAATCCTTAAAGCAAACAATCTCAGAACAATCTTTGCCTCTTCCGCCTCTCCCTGTCATGCTCGAATTCTAAGCCTTCCTCATCTTCGATCTCGGCCAATTGTTCTGCTTCCTCTGTTGCAATCTCCACTTCGATCTGGGCAGAACGTTCTGCTTCCTCTGCTTCAATCTGGGCCGAACGTTCCGCTTCTGCTGCTGCAATCTCTGCTTCGATCTCGGCCAATTGTTCTGCTTCCTCTGATGCAATCTCCGCTTCAATCTCAGAAAAACGCAGGTCCATTTGCCAAATCGCAGGAAGAGCCCCAAAAGCCATCTTGGCTAGATAGGCCGGTCTGATTTGACTGAGGATGCAGAAAAGCTTGAGCCAGGATGGCTACATGATATGACTCATGAGTATACTTCTGTGAGGCAGTAAAATAAAACATGTACTCAGATCGAGAGATTTCACCTAGGTTGATCGATAGGAGTTGGATGACTTTGCCAAACTTCAGTAATTAGCGTTTTCACCATCTTTCATATTGCATGATGGCGATACAAAATAATTATAGCTGGTAATACATGGAAGACGGCCACCATTTGGCTTTAATAATTCACAACCATACTGGAAAGATCAGGACCTCTCGATAGAACACTCGCCAGCGGTAGCGAATTTGGATTTAGACCTGGACTAAATCGAACACAACTTTTGGGGTGGATCAGCGGCAAACGGACCCTCCATAGAACATGAGAGGACAGCCGCTAGCGGTAGTGAATTGCGAGTTGGACCCCTCTGTGTTCATAATCATACTTTTGGCTGCTTTCAAGATAGTTGGTGTTCTACTGGGGGGCGACAGTCGCACCCTCGATAGAACACTATCTTGAAAGCAACTAAAACTAAATGAACCTAAAGTGTGATGATCAAGCTTTTGGAACACTATCAAAGTGTGAGAGGGCACCATTTTTTGTTAACCGTAGCAGTTGGAAACCACGATCCATTGCTCATCCACAACGATTAGCCGCTCGGACTAGCGGGAACCATTCTCCCTACAGTGTTTTGATTGACGTCAGATCATGAATTATCTTTTACCAAGTGTTCAACCCTAGGTTTAAAGACAAAGTGGTGGTGCAGAATTTCACCATCTTCAACCATCACTGGGCCTGGTTTAAGCACTAAGACGTTGGCATTTGGCAAATGAATCAAACCAGCCTCAACCACCACCGGCTTGTACCGCTTCCAATACAGATACCATAGCACAAGAATATTCCCTTGCCTACAATCCGTTGTTCAGCCCTCTGGTTTACGCACTAAGCGTTTGGTAAATGGATTCAATCGTGAGCTACGCTGGGTAGTATCCCTTTCCCTTTCCCTTCAGAGTTAGGTAAATAGAACTAGGAACACTTGGGGAAGTGTTTTGCTTGGATGCAAGTGTTATGTTTCCAAATTTTAAGTAGGATGCTCTAGTAGTTCAATCCTATGTTTGGAACACTATATAAGCGGTTGCGAAGTATTTAAGCATCCTTAGCCAGGCTATCATCCCTCACCGTAGGACCAATTGGCAGCGTTCAAACCATGATCCATTGTTCACCCCCAACATACTAACACAAAAACTAGGTGGTCGGGATAAGCATTTGACCATCAGCAATTAACCACCACAGGTAGTTGATTGAAATATCTCCAGTAGCTGAAACCACGGGTGGTTGATTGAAACCACTGGTGATGAAATTACCACCAGCTTGTTTTTTTGTATCTCCAGTAGTCGATTGAAACCACTCCACTATCCATTTTTTTCGATGTTCCGATCCTGCACTTGAAAAACACTTGGCGGTTGCGGTAAAGACAAAAATTGACGGGCATTGTGGAACACAAGGAATCCCTAGCTGAAACATGTTGAAACTATTATCTATGATCCATTGTTCATCCCAAGTGGTTCAACACCAAGTCACTGGGTAAGCCTATAGCCATCCTTAACCACCACCTGGATTGTTACACCCCCCGTAGATTTGAAGCGTTATCTATGACCTGTTGTTGATTTCCAGTCGTTAAACCCTACCTGCTTGGGATAAGAATTTGGCCATCCTGAACCACCACCTGGTTTGTTCTCTCCCTACTTGGTGGCTTTTAGATCCCTTGCTAAAAGTCTAACTTTTAGTGGCTATATATGTAAATCAATCATGTCCCAAAAAGCCTAAAAGTCTAAGGTAGTAGCTGTAACCCACCCAGCCTAGCATATAGTTTGAAACCACTGAAAATCTATGATCCATTGCTTATCCCCAAGGGTTAAATACCAAGTGGCCGGGGTAAGCACGCAGTAGTTAATTTCCCTAGAAGTCACGACCTGGACCCTATGGAAACCTATACCATGTACCAGGTAAGTTCATCCCGAAGATTAAAACCCAGTGATTGGGATAAGCACTCAATCATCCTTAGCCACCACGTGGCTTGCTAAGTCCCTGGTAGTTCGAAATCATGATCTGTGATCCATGGTTCATCCGCAATGGTCAACACTAAGTGGCCGGGACAAACAATTGACCATCATTAACCACCACGGGTACTATGCCTTAAATCCTCTACTGTTAGAGATGCCCATAAATCTTCATATGCTTGCTTTAGGCACTTTTCCCGACCCTAATCATCAAGGTTGACTAAGTGGTCGAGACAAGCATTGAACCATAGTGCACATTCCAAGCACCAAAAACTACAAAAGATCAGCTACACACCATTTATTAATATTTTACTCTCAAAGGTACGGGAAAGTATATCGATAGGCCATGTATAAACATGTGTGTGCAATATATCATTCGGGGAACGGCCACAAAATACATACAAACAACATTATTCATCCTCCAGCTTGGAAAAGTGATTTCACCTAGCTGCGCGTGGCCAACTCGATAAAGTTCACATTGTAAGTCTTGGAGATGAAAGGCATCGACCTGGATGCGCGCAGATTGCACTCGATGACCTTCACCTCGTTGTCCTGTCGCGGGCGTCGCGGCGGCAGGGCGCTGGTCAGGCAGTCCGGCTGTTGTTCGTGAGAGTTGAGGTAGTTGGTGCCACTGATCTTCTTGGCTGATCGTCACAAATGAAGGAAACACCGAAACACCTGGAAAAACTATGGAAAAACATCACTGCTGTAAGCAACATACACACACAACTTGGACTCCAGCCTGTGAAAAATGACCCTTTAGCAATCAATCAGCACCCACAAGCTGTGGTCTGATTCACGTTTTTATGTCTCTCCTTTTTGGGTGCTGGACTTTCAACCTCTTGGGCAACGCCAAATTGACTTGTCCTGCTGGGGTGAGACTCATGATGACTCCCACATTTTACGTGTGAGTGATGGTCCAATAAGGCAGGCAATTTACCTCCCGGAACAATCATATTTGCACTGGCTGTGCACCTTTTTTGGTTAGAGCAACCTGCTGTATAGGAAGAATATGCTCTACCATCATCGAACATAAAGGGAGTTACGCGATGCTCGAGTAAACAGTCAATCAAGCACACTTTTCATTCTCCAACCATCTCCCACCCGCATCTGCTCCTTGCAAATGAACTGAATGTTGAATGGTCCCGAAATCTTCAGAGCTTTGCAAAGTCTCTGAGAAATACCTGAGCAACCAAGGAAGGGGGCACATATTGGTGAGCAAGAGACACAATGGAAAGTGGAGCGGTGAGGGTAGCAAGCACATGGAATCAGAGCTCTGAAGGCTAATACGTGTTCATACTGATTAATCGTAGGTATGACATTTGATAGCTATATGAATACATATCGGCTCCATTTGGTTGCTAGCCTTTCCTCATAGCTTCCAACCACTGGCTATATACATCAATATACTGGTCAGAAACACCCCAACCAAAACGGCGACCTTCTCCACTGCTCCGAGATTCTCTTGACCCTCCGATGAGTCTCGACGAACAGCCGCTGGGCAGGCAACAAGAGTGTAGCATCGCCACTGTGCACACCTGGCCGCCAATTGGCCGCCATGTGCCAGGTGTGCCCCTCCAATCAGTGGCTGAAACAAGCATACATGGGATGGGTTGATGCTGGTCGAGTGCTGGGAACCTCGAAAGAAAGTAACCATAGTTGACTATTCGTAGGAGTAGTTCTGAATCAGATGGAATCAGGGATAAGGGAACATTTGCGGGCATATCAACCTGCAAAGTAAGAGACGGCAACACACACATATGGACACATGTTACACATACATATGAAGTTTACTAATGTCGGCATCGTATAGAGATAACAACCTGCAACCATGCGTAACAAAAAAAGTGTTTATCTTTCCAAGCTTGGTGTGGAGTTAGTCAGTGAAAAGAAAAAACCTGTTCCCAGGACACTCGGATCCAGCACCTGCATTTTCAATGTGTTCAGCGATGGCATAATTCACCAATTCGCCCGCCTTCCACAAGCATCAGCAGAGCAGCAGGGCTGAGCTGAAGCATGGTCATTTGCATGCGCTGGTGGCTTGATGGTGAAGAAGCTGCCTTAACCATGATTGATTGGTGACTAACCAATGATGACTTAAATTGATCATAACAAATCATGATTGATACTGATTGTGCGAAGATGAGCAAAAATGCACAAAATGAGTGCAGATTGTACTGGTGGCAAATTATGGTCACTGATGTTGATTTTGTTGTTGATGATGATGATGATGATGATGATGATGGTGGTGGTGGTGATGATGATGGTCGTGATGATGGTGATGATGATGGTGGTGATGATGATGATCAATGATACATTGCCGCGCCTAATTCCTGTAGGTAGATATTCCACTGACTGATTGATTAGGGATTCTACATGCATGCGTAGACGCCTATGTACTGCACATCTTATGTGCCCATTTCAAATTCATACATACACCAAAATAGCCCTGAGTTGCTACTTATACTTTACCGTTTTTCCACGACGTTGCAAGACACATCAGCACACATGCATAATACGCAGTATGTTTGAGCATGTTAGCAATGTGAACATCAATGTCTCGCAAGGTATCCAGACAGTCTCACCTAAAGCTCAAGCTTTTCCACCAGCAAAACTCACCCAACACCCAAAATCAACGACTACCATGGCTGGAGAACAGCTCCTGGGGGCCGCTCATGGCCTGGCCGCCCAGTGTTAAGGGCAGTGGCCTGTGCTCCCCCGTGGCCACCACCAGGACCCCAGATCTGCCTTGCCGATGCCATCCATCTCCACCTCCTTGGCTCCGGTGATGTACTTGGAGATGACCACGGGATGATCTCGGCTCACCTCGCTGCGCCAAGGTCAAGATGCCATGCAACGGTGAGAAAAACAACCCACGGCCTCCCTGACCGAAAAAGTTCCGAAGGATTGGGTTGAGATAATCAATCTTTAGTATTCTTTAGTTAGTTGCTCAACCAATCCTTCGGATATTTGTTAATTATCGACCTTTACGAGGGCCGGCCAACCAGGATATATTGCGTACCTTTGCTGGGCCCCCCGCCAAATGTTTAGTCCAAATGTTTAAGCATTAACTTCTGAAGACCAGGCAGGTGGACCAATGGTGGATCACGTGGCCACGGTTCATCAACGGCGGTTTCCCAAATGGCTATGGGTCAAGCAGTTAACCAACCAATTTCATGGTGGATAATAACATATAATAACCAACAACAGTAGGGAAAACACTGGTTAATGATAGGGGAACCAGGGGTACGGGACAAATCACTTGGAGCTCCGCATGACTCGTCATGACCAATCCTTGCACTTCTTTTTCGATGGAGTATGGAGAATGGATTGACCTGTCCCCAAGCCATGGTCCCAACATGTCTTTCTGATGAGCCCCACTCCTCCGTGCCATGGCATGGGCTTCAACTAAGCCGCCTACCTTCTCCACTCCCGAAATGCCATTGGATGGCCCACTTGTACTGATACCATCTGATACCATCTGATAGCCATGATAACCCACCACCAGCCCCCCACTTGATGCCGTAAATCTCCCGAAATCACCAGGGCATTCGGTCGCGCCCAGGGGCCACAGCTGCTGTCTTCAAAAAGAGGTCCAAGTCGTCGTCGTTGGTCACCACGCGCATTGCAGCGCCGCTCAGCACGTAGGAGGGACGCACCAGGACCGGGTATCCTGGTGAGGAAGCGTATCAGGGCACTGCATGATGGCTCATCATTGGAGCGCAGTGGCTTAAGTCATCCTGGTTCTATTTGTCATGGTCGGATGCTCTGTGCCCAACCCAGCGAGATTTTGGGGGTTGGAAACCGCAACCGATGTCTGGGATGGACCATCAACTTTGCACACGAAAATTCTTGGTTTGCCGATTCTTTGCGAAAACCAAGGCACGTTGCATAACGGGAATCTGATGGAGGTTTCTCAAAATAGGAGACTCAAATAAATGGTGGGTTTTTCACGAACTTAATGACAATTGTTGGATGATTTGGAGCAACCACCATATGTTCAACCATATTCAATCCTTCCATATCGAATTGACCCGCAAAAACACATTAGTAATGGGTAGGACTTATCCAAAAGTACATTGCATCCAGCGTAAAAAAAAAACACAAGGCGCATGCATATGCTCATTGATGCCGAATTTCATATTGAGATGGTCTCAGGCTTCCACCGTGTTCCCAGCAATGCCGCCCCACCCGCCACGCACTGGAATCCCACAACCTGCCTGCGACTTTGCAAAACCTCCTGGCTTCTTCCAAGGTGGCAAACTGCGACCATTCCGGCTGGTCAATACGTAACGAGTCGCACAACTTGCTGAACTTGTTGCGGTCCTGAACTCAGCTCAGCGACAGCACTGGTTTTTGGGCGCTGTGATGATGATGATGATGATGATGATGATGATGATGATGATGATGATGATGATGATGACGATGACGACGATGGTGATGGTGATGGTCATGGTGGTGAGGGTCGCTTACTAGGATTGTGATGATGATTTGATTTAAAAAGTTCATGTACCACCAGAATGCACTACGATACACACGTGAAATGCCGCTGGGGTTTCTATCAATATACAATAATGGAATAATTCGTGCCATGACGAATCGCATCCATGGTTCATGGTTGTTAAAAGCCTCGCAAGTCATCGTAAGTCAGCCATCTGGTCGGATCTGTTCCTGTATGTTGCGAAGTTTGCCAGCCATGACAAATGGCATTCTGATGCTTTGGGCTGCGACTGTTCTGGGCTGGACATCCCGATTATGTCACCTTCAGGGAAATGACACCTGGGAGCTACGTTACTTTTCTCAAGGAGATCCAGGATGCATCGGATGTAGCGGATAATTACTCATGATCATACTATTCCCAACTAAAACCTACACAAATTGATTTTCACTGCTCATGGACACTCTGGATCACCCACAAAACTCTCTTATAGCAGCAGCTGGTCATGATATGTCATGATACCTCAAGTTACTTCTGACCATAGCCATGGCGGTTTCTCAAGTCATAGCGGTACCCCCAAATATCATCCCGCCTATTCACCCTTTGAAGCAGTAAACTCCAACCATTTGTTTGTTCCCAAACCGGCTCGAGAAACCCCCACATGGATCCACATGAATTGCTCACCGCCGCGGGCTACGACCTCAGCTGTGAGAGTGGGACCGGCCTCACAGGCGTCGATGGCTTCTACAGAAGTTCCCAAAATTCGGATGCCACACCTGGCGCTGGGATTGGCGAACAAACGGTTCAAGCAACCAAATTGACTGAAGTATTGACTGACTCACTAACTAACTGACTAACTGACTGACTATCTAACCAACTAACTAACTCAGTAAGCAACTCACTGACTGACTAACTGACTGCCTGACTAACTAACCAACCACAACAAATAGCCAAGTTGCTAGCTAAGTGGCGGTTAAAACTGTCCACGGTTGATGGTCAAGTATTGCAGGGCCCATGTTTGTTGATGTAAGTTCATGTGAGGTCAGTTAATGTAATACCTTCTAAGGATAATGGAGGGCCAGTCACAGTTGGGAAAGATGCTTCGCACCCCACTGGAAGTCCTCGACAATGGCCGGCTCTGGCGGAGTTACCATCACCAACATTCATCAACCATGAACCCTTAGCCGATGATGAATGATGTACTTACTCATGATCCATCTATTAAACTACAATGAGTACTCACCTTTTTCTATCAAGTCATATTTCAGCTGGGCTCAACTAATTAACCCTAGACCCTTTCTCACGGCAGTGACTAACAAGGTGCAACATGAAAAACTAGTGTATATACTAGTGTTATCATGTGTTATCTACTTTGTTATTTGTTATACCCTATTTATCACCATTAACCAACTACTATTAACCATATACGAGTGTTACTACGGCTGC
>VSDK01001540.1:92664-102761 GCA_009767595.1 Symbiodinium kawagutii
TTTCCCTACGTTCCTCAGGTTGCAAGGCAGCAAGGCACGCGTGAGTCTATGCAGCTCATCTACGCCCATACCGTTCTCAAAGGCCTGGTTGCCGTGAGGCGTGCGACTGGGATCCCAGGGCCCGGAGCAACTTGCTGAGCATCCAGAAACTGGTCATGGCTGAGCGCTCAATGATGGTTGATTTATGACTGATCACTGGTTGAAAATAGCCAACTAGTGGTTAATCTGGTTGATTACAAGTCATGATTCATAAGCAACTAAACACCAACAAGAGGGAATACACCAATGATCATCAACAATTGCGGTTTTCCCGATGCCTTTGATGGTGATTGACCATGAATAACCAACTGTGGTGGATAGTTCTTAGTTGGTTGCCTATAATTGACCGTTCTTAAAGTCTGAATTTGACCATTCTTAATTCTTCAACTCCGAGGAATGTTTGAACATGTTTTAGCAACCATCCGAAGATGGGTACTGGGTCATTATCATCATCGGACATCCAGCTGTTGATACCCAGCTATGATGGCTCCCGCCATCGCCAAGCCTCAGGGAGGCGTTCAACCCCGCTGGATCTCCACCAAAAAACTTGGATGGTGCAACAAGTTCATGCATGTGCTGGTGCATCGGCAACATTCAGATAGGCCTGAGGGGACATTCAGTGCGTCATGTTTTATGATGTATCCTTATCACGTACCGCTTCTTGTCAGAATGTCAGAACCGAGCTTAAGCATAAGTAAGAGCGACTGGAATAGAAGAGAAAACAATGTAAAAACTGAAAATCTTTTGTCTGTAACTGAAAAACTGCCACAGGAATTCGAGCAGCCGATCTGTGTCCAATACCGTTGATGAACAAAATCCCTTGCTCCACAGTTGACTTATGTATTCCAGCCTATGGGATGATGCCATCACGTCTTTCAGTAATATTGAAAGGTTGATTGCCAACATAATCAGGAGCAATCAACAATGACAAGGAAAAACTAGGGATAAAATTAATCCTGAGAATAAAAAACTGTTCTTTGGCTATTGTGTGGGAGCTATGATCTGGCATCATTACCTCTCCCTAGTCGCTATGGTATAAGTCTCCCATAGTTTCCGATGAAAAAAACCGTACCAGTGAGGCCCTGCGGCTCGGCACAGTGTTCTCAAGGGAGATGGATGTGTTGCACTGTGAACGTTCACCATACCCAAAATTTTTTGGCTTACTATTAGAAATAATTACTATTGTACTATTGGATGATTTGGGAGTCCCCCCATGACTTGAGAAACCACCAAATTGGTTCATCCATGCGCTCCTGTGTCGCACCCAGCAGGTGCCATGGCTGCTGGCCTTGGCAATGGCCCACACACGCACAGGAGTCGGGTTGGCCAGCTCCTCCACCGTTCGAACGATGCCCGGGCCCAGTGAGCTGCACTGCTGTGCGCATGTGCCACAGTAAGCTATCTGCAGCCTGTATGAACACATGAATATGGATAAATGTATGCAATATCTATCTCTCTTTCAAATCTGTCAAGCTAGATTGTTTTCTTTCATGAATTTCTGTTGCCGTGCCATAGATCGACGACACGAGAAGGACTATCTCAGTTCTCCCCCAAAAAACTTGATGCTTGCGCCCAACTGAGAAAAAACCCAGCAGAGTGACTGCTGGACTAGCTCCGCTGAAGACTTTGACCTCGACCCACGTTTTTTGGGCTATGCCTGAAGAGGGTCGCCTGGACACCATCGTCCCCCAATGGTGGATCCAAGTTCTCAGTCGTCCTCTCCAGGCGACTCAAAAACCACCCGTTATAAGCGTTCACGGGCGTTTCTCAAGTCATAGGGGTCCCTCAAATCATCCCATCTTTACCATTTAAACAGTAATAAACCAACCATTGTTGGGGTCCCCTATGGCTTAAGAAACACTAGGCCGACCACCATGACCTCACCCTGACCCGCCACCTGTCCCCGTGACAGCCCGCATCTCCTTCTTCAACTCCGCCTCGAAGGTGGGCCCAGAGTTGGGCACGTTGCGACGGTTCAACTCCAGGTCGAAACCTGCAGCGGCGCGGTTTCTGCGTAAGGCTGATCCCCTATCCTTTTATTGACCATGTTATGAAATGGTGAGTTCTAACCCTTACTTATGAAACCCCTATACACCTCATAAAACCCATAACTTGCACGGCTTGTGTTTCCAAATGTTTTCAGAGCTTGCATCTTTCTATTTTCGAACTGTCAAAAATATGCCTGCGCGGTAATTAGAGTGATCCCGTCTTGCTCACTTCCCCATCTACAAACATAACATGTCTCTTCTAAATGCCTGGATGCATACATGCATGTCCATGTCTACCTCTGAAAGGATCTGGAGCATGCTGAAAGCCTGCAGAATTCGGCTGTTCATCTGGCACATGCCAAACTTTGTAGCTGAATAGTGATCTTCCATTTAGCTGATTGATCACCATGAGCGATCCGGAAAATGCCAAACTTTGCTCAAATGTATACCTCTCAGCCCAGGATGAAGATCCCAACAAAGACTAATCTGTTCATTGGGTACTGTTCACTAGGGGCGCAAAGCATTGACCCCGGCCACGACATGCCGACCCCTCGGCTCGTGCGATCCCATCTTCGCGGCGGTGCCGCCAGGACACGAATGGGGTCAAAGCCAAGACTGCTTTCGTCAACCATGCGCAAGGCCTTCTGGATGGTTTCCTGTTTCACAAAGGGCCGCGCTCAGCTGCATAGGGTTCTTCATAGTGAGAGCCGAATTTGATCATTTCTGGTCACACAGGGTTTCATCAGAGTCAAATGTACCTCTTTGGTTCATACTAGTTCTACGACATTCTAACGACACTTCGGCGTGTACGGTGGGCTGCTGCAAATGATTCTCGCATGGTGGGCTGTACTTGGTGCCCTCACACCAAGCACGCCCGGAACAAATCCTTCACGGAACAAACCCTCACTAGCCGCAGCTGACCTCTGGCAGCTGGAAGTTAGAATCTCAATAAGCAAACCTACAACTTCCAGGTTTGGTATAGGAATTATACCTCCAGAAATCCTATACCACCGAAATCGTGTTTGGTATGACTTTAGCTGTATAGTTAGGATGAATTTTCCACTTCCGGGTTGGTTTACCGTGATTCCACTTGCAGCCGTCGAAGAAGAATATGCCTCAGCCACTAGATTTCCACAAAGACTGTATGACATATCCTGGTGAAGAACCGGATCAGTCACCTTGATTTTGAAAAGCCACCTGAGATATGGTAAACATGGCGATGTAACTTAACGCCACTGATGCCTTACTAGTTGGTGGTTTGAATCCCTATGAAAAATATGCTTGTCAACCAAACAATTGTTAATGACTACTCGGGAACATAAAACATGCTTAAAAAACCACAATCCAGCTTAATAGGATTTTTATGTTGGCTGTTGCAAATCCTCTCTCCTGTCGTCCAATTGGGTGATCATTTCTCGTCGATGCTCAATGGAATCAAAAAGACATACATCATCATTGCTCATGAATCTCCATAAAACGCTATAATCCCTCTGAAGAAAACTGGGAACCGCCACTTGTCAACATACGATTGCATTCATGAACCCTTATTCACACGACTTCAACCATTCAATGGTTTGACCAGCATTATCATCCATTCATCATGATGAACCATGCCTGCAGGGACCGAGGCTCAAGACTGATTGACGGGTTGCTGGTTTAAACATCTGCGAAACATATCAGTCAACCAACCATTTGTTCGTAGTGAAAAATGAACACAAAATGCCAATCAAACCACCAACCAGCTGTTGTTTAACCATTATTGTTGGTCCTTGCCCCCTATGATTAACTCGTTGGTGGTTTGAGCCCCTATGAAAGATATGCTTGTCAACCAACCATTGTTAATAAGTAATAGGGAAAATAACAGAAAATATTTGAAACCACCAACCACAGTTAACCATGATTAACCATGGTTAATCCCCTATGATTGGTCATTTTCCCGTACAATTGGTCAATTTAACCATGAATGGTATTGACCATGGTAGGAATAAACCCATGACCTGAACCATGATTAGCCATTCTTGTTGGTTATTAACCCCTTATTGTTGGTTTCACCTATTATTGTTGGTTATAATAACCCATTTTGAACCAACTGCCTGGTTTCACCTATTATACTCACCCATTATGTTGGTTTTTCCTATTGTGATTAACCATTCTTGTTGGTTATAACCCATTATTGTTAGTTGTTTATCCCACCAGGCAGTTGACTGGCTGATGAACCCGGCCAGGCTGCCGCTGCGAGCAGTTCCACCCCCCGTGGCGAACCTCGAAGGTGCGTCCAATGGCCATGACTTCTCCCACGCTCTGCATGGCCGAACCTGGGCACCGTGGTTCCACGCCGGGCCCCGTGGCGGCCAATCGTCCCAGGTAGGAACGATCTGGGAGGAAAGCATTGGGTGGGTTCTTAGAGGGTGGGTCATCCCCAAAAAATGTTTGGTTTATGAATGTTTATTGATATATGAACGGTTCATATTGGATGATTTAGGGGTACCCCTGTGACTTGAGAAATACCTACTGAGTGACCATGAAGGGATGTCAAGTCATAGATCCACAGCCAAATGACATGATGACTTCATGTGACTTTCTAATCTAGGGCCTGTCCAGGAAAGCGAGGCTCCCTCAGCCATGGCTTAAAATAGTGACGAACAATGGTCTTCTTCAATCTGGCTCAGAGTGGTGAATAGTGGTTGGGAATGACAATAGCAACTTTTCCACGACTTTGTTTCTCCCAGTTTGCTTGCGAAATCCTGATCAGCCAAAGAGGCACCAGTTGTTGAGGGTCAAGGATCCGATCCTATCGTCTCAAATGATAAGATCCGTCAGGAAATCCAAACCACCCCAAGCAAATCCAAGCAGGACATCATGGGTGCAATGTTTGATGGACAAGGTGACCTCATGGCTTCGCCGGCTTTACCCAAGTCCCAGCAGCGTAGTTGTGGCAAGCACTTGTTATAACTTATAACCCTGGTTCTCACGGGACCCCAGCTGCCACAGAACAGTTTGCTCAGCTTGGCTTAGGCCACGTTGCTAACGCACCCATGTTCTTTTGGGATCTTCGTCCCTCCATATGACCAGTTGGGCTCAGTACATCAACCCTTCGGAGGCGAGGAACCAATTCGGCAATCCACGGTGGAAAACTTCTGCAGGTCCCAACGTGGCACCTCGCGCAACAGCGTGTGCAGCTAGGCAGGTTGGGTTGCTGGTCCAGACGCACCCATTGTTTAGCCTATTCTGACCAACATACCAACAAGTAGTTCTGTTGATTGGTTGAACACTATAGTTGCACTACTCCCATATAACTGTTGAGTTTTACCTGCTGTTGACCCATCAAACGATGTGTTGCTTGGATAAGTGTTATAATTGATTCAATTTTTTGGGTAAACAATGGTAGTTAATTAAGCATGACTACAAATAACCTACTGTTGGTGGCTGATTGCAGTTACAACTTTCGGTGCCAAAATATCCTTTCAATCTTTTCATTTGGCCGATATACAGCAGGAAACTCACGTCGGCGCGAAGAAAATTCTGCTCACGGGAAGTTGAAAGACTACTTCAAGGTGTCGCCACTCCAAATGCTGTGACATGGTGACATCCTGAAGCGTCTAGGCGATGACATTCACTTCGAGTAAGAACAAACTCACTGAGCCCTGGTGCTACTCACATGTTTTTTCTGTTGGCTTACTTCAAGCAACCAGAACACCACTGATTCGTCAAATTGATTCATCAACCAAGGGAGGGAAATCACCGGTGACCACCTTCCGGTGGATTAGTTGGCATATTGCGCATCAAACGATTATCGCTGGCTATGCCACTCTGATAACCATTTAGTATGCTCGTTTTATCTTATTGTCGATCAGCAAGCACTGTATAAACTATAAGCATTGATCCATGATGGAATCATCCAAGATTGACGATTCTATATATTCACGATCAGTTTGTGAGACTATGATCAATATCAAATGGCATCATCCAAGAGCGAGAATCCTACAGTGATTCTACACACATCTCTGTCCAAGATCACCGAAAAATCCACGTCCATCCCAAGTTTCTGATCCCCATGTTCGATCGATCAGGGGGACCTAGCCTTCGCCACGCAGTAATCCAACGATGGCTCGAAACATGCCGTGGTACATCTGGTCACGCTGTTCCTTCCGCCCCGTGACGCATGTTCCACTGTGCCGTCATGGGGCTTTGCAGGCCTGCCCCCACGATCTCAACATCATCAAAAACCCCATGGGTATGTTGATGAGCACCGGGGCTGGATTTTCCAAGCTGATGGCCCGAAGATTCACAAAATATAGTTGACAAGCATGATAGGAACTAGCCTCTGTGACATCTTAAATATAACGATGACAGGGAAAACTATCAGAAGGGAAACAACATGAAAAAACCTGCACAACGAAAAGAAAGGGTCAATGTCTATGATATAGATACACAAAAACGATGACAAAATTGGGGTAACAGAAATCACATAGGAGCAATCGGCTCAACCCGATGACAATTCAGAATCTGCAATAAGTGGATGATTTTTTTTCGCACCCTGGCTTCCAAGAAATGGTAGTTTCTCAAAATAGAGGACCCTCCAGTTATCATCCACTATTCATAACTTTGGGGTATCCCCATTAGTAAAGGAAACACCCATACTGGATGGGTACCCCCTCAATAGTTTTATCATGGTTGGTTTTTTGTGTTCAATGATGAATAGTGGATGATAACTCTTGGGTAACCCCCCACAAAACACACCAAATAGTAGTTTAACCATAACTGTTGGTGATTACCTCCTACGATCGAAATCTACTAACCACTACAATCGCCTAGTACTGTAACCATTACTAGTGGTACCCCGAAATCATGAATCATTTCATTTCGTAATAAATCAACCATTTTCGGGGTACCCCCATTTTCAGAAACAACCGCAGTTCAACCATCATTGTTGATGACTACTATCCCATATCATTAATCAACCTCTATAGTGAATCCTCCCTTAGCCATGTCCAACAAACCTGTGGCCAATCAGGTCCTCATCATAGTAACCATTATCAGGTCCTCATTAATGGCATCATGGTATCCCTAGTAACCAAAAAACCCGTGGCCAACATCATGTCCTCAACTTCCCCCGTCCTCAGCTGCACCAGGTCGTGACCCAGAGCCAACTTGGCAGCCACGTAGGCCAAGGGATATCCGGTGGCTTTCGAGGCCAAAGCACTACTTCTCGACAGCCTTGCCGTGGTGAATCCAGGGCTGGGGCAAACCCAGTACTTGGGAGGCGGATTTTGGTGGTGACTGATGTAGTGACTGATGTTGACTGATGTTGGCTGATGGGGGCCGGCAATCCCAACTTTTCACTCGATTCCTGGACAGCTGGGTTGCCAAGCTATTCGCTCCTTTTGTGAACAGTAGTTTCGCCCCAGCTCGTGTCACCAAAGGAGGGGCAAAGGGTCATGGCTTGCCACGAGAAAAAACCTGGGTGCCCCGGCTGTACACTAGCTTGACCTTCTACCACGCATACCACATATACCAAAAAACCCACCCCAACACATGTAATATGAGCTGCTGTTGCAGCGACCAGGCTCCTGCTCAGAGGCATCACCTCGGATAAGTTGCCAACCCCAACGCTGTACCTGGCGTTGACTTCGATGATGCGGAATTCCGAGCTCATGGGGTCCACGGAGTATTGGATGTTGCACCTGGCCAGGTCCACCAGGCTGCCCAACTGTGTTCCAAGGTGGTCCAACAGGAGATCCTGGCCACCAATATGACAAGGCACTCTCCAACGATGCCCAAGTGCCGGATGATCTTCAAAGCGCATTGTCGCAGTCCTCGGCTTCCGAAGATTGAATGACTTCAAGCTGATCCGACACAGCCGGAGTTGCTGGTGAGATTTCATGCCGATCACGCACAGCAGCCCGCATGTCTTATCTGCACATCAAATGCCTCAAAACTCGAATTGTCCACAAGTCATCAACGGTTCCCTACCAGTAGCTACAGTAATTCCTCGAAAAGGTGCATCGATCACGATGTGGTTCCCATTGGTTCCCCAAAAAAATAGTGTCTCCCAACCAGCCAAAGTTCAGACCTTGAGCCCCCAGCCCTAACAACTCCAGTAGTCGTTTCACAATGATCGCCCCGCTCTGCCAGTGATCCGCCCATCCGCAGCTGGACATTTTGGGTCCCAGGTGCGGTAGTACTCCGAGTTCGTCAAGGTCTGCGATGGCGCAATGACAATGGACTCACCTGGCGATGTGGCCAGGGTCATGGGCTCAAAGCCATCCTGATGGACGCCTGTTCAATGATGCTCAGAACCGACAACCACCAAGCACCAGTGAGGAAAAGTTGCATCCAGCAGACATTTAGATCTTGACATCATGAGTGGTTCATAGTGCTTGCAGACATACAGTGCTTTACAGTCCGAATGCCACGTTTGCCTTCCTCAAATTTACCACCACAAGTGGCAGTGGACTAGCTCCAGTCATGATGGATCAATAGAACTCCAGCTAAAACATAACGGGTCGTCAGGTGCCTGTGTGGATGCCCATGGGATCAAAGTTTTCCATGTTACACACGGTGATGCAGTTGTCGTTCTTGTCTCGCACCACTTCGTACTCCAACTCCTTCCAGCCCTTCCTCGGATAGCCATGGCCATCTCACCATGCAACTGGCTGTCAGCTACGACCACATGCAGCCGCCCTGCAACCACCGTTGCACGTCAAAAGCACCAATCATTGGGGCGGCACTAGGAAATCCCACAACCTAAATCCATCAATCTCAGAAACCGAAGCCCCCAAAACCACCATGAGCCACCATCAGCAATCATGAGCTACCATCAGCAACCATCACTCTTGGGTTCCCGGGACCCAGGAGGACACCCCCAAGCCCAGAATCAAGGACTTGTCGATGATGACTTGAGGGCTGTTCACCAGGGCGATGTTCACCAATCTCCTGGAAAATTTACACGGCCGTTGGGTTGCCTGTGTCCTATGACTCATCGATCATGGTTGCAGTAGGCACGCTGGCTCCAATGAAGTTTGCCAAAACATGGCGAAACATGGCGAAACTACTAAGGTCTGTGGATGGTGAACGGGAAACTCTCATCAACTCTCTGCAGCTGATGGATACCTCCTTGCAGTTTGGAGCTCATGGGTCAAAGTCATCAAAACCGAACATGACACATCCGCCTGGGGGGATAATTGGCACTATGTGGTGCCAGCCAGGTTTAAGTTGGAATCTTTCCCAGCTCGGGTTGCAGAACTTGTGGTGATGCCAACTTCGCCAACCAACGGGGACACCACCTCGCAGCACGTCACCATCGGCATCCCCAAGGACTTTGGACGTCCTCAACTCCTCTTCGTTGTCCGCAAATCCTGGGGCGAGAATTTGGAGGATGGATTCCTGTCATAAACCATCATCAACGCATGGTTAACGTATTGGTGGCAATTTTTGATTGAAGGACAATGGTTTGGGGTATGGAGATCATGGTTTTGGAGGATGGATCCCTTTATCAAAAACTATTGTTGGCTATGGCCTCCTCATGACGTCCCGGGCCACCACCCTACCATTCGGTTAGGCCACTCCTGGTAGCTCCAAACCGCTCCCCCTTTACAGAGCCATAGAAATACCCCTGGATCCAAATCGCTCCCTCCCAACCTTTTGGGGCCTCCAAGTCTGGCAAAAGCTCGCAAAATTCGCCCCCTGCTTGGGATCCAATTCCTGTCAGGTTTCTTCTATGATCAACTGCCTTTAGGCACTTGAGCCAGTTCTTGTTGGCTTCATGAAATCATCCCTCAAGCCATCTTCACTGGCTTCTTCTTCTTACACTTCTCCTCAACCGTCAAACAAGTCATCAAATCAAGCATTACCTTGAAAACCATCCTTATTCAACCTTTGAATCCAGTATAACCTATACCAAAACCATTGTCATTCAACCATCACAAGCCACCAACTCATCACCCACCAACTCATCACCTCACCGCAGCGTCCCAGGCACCGCTCCCAAGGCCACCCAGGGCATAGGCCGCCCGCACCAACACGGGGTACCCGATCTGCTCGGCCGCCGCCACGGCGGCGCTCAGGTTG